>JAMXBD010002081.1:0-241635 GCA_024138025.1 Combretum micranthum | reverse complement strand
TTTGCATATAAAGCAAGTTGTGGAAGCCTTCTTTAGGCAATCCAGAATCTTATGGCTCGGGTCACCATAGAAATAACACTTGTTTTAGAGGAGGGGGCATCTCTTTGAGTAGTGCACTTCTTTGCACTTCTAACAAGTTATTGTTACCTTAGTAAGATCTTCTGTCCACTGACATTTCCCTTAAAGTGGCTAATAGGCTTAAACTTCTTAGAAGGGAAATGGGAGCTTGTTCCCAATTGGAATTTCTTGCTAAACACATAAACTTTCTTCTCAGAAGTCCCAACTTTCCTTTTTTTTGGCTCCTTCTACAACCCTTGCTTGTTCTACCAACTCCCTAAAGGTGCGAATATCAAATTTGTAACGCCCTAACCTGAAGGCATTACAAACCCACCACGTATCATCTCTTATGTAGGACACGCAAAGGCTATAAAATCCACAAATTCGGCATAATTCACCTGTAAACACACATAGGGTATCTCATAGGATATAAAACCTGTTTAAAACTAAAAACTTATACTTCATAAAATATGAACTCCTAGTTCAAGCATAAAATCCAAGTCAGCATCACATAGCCAACAAATTCAGTAGAAACTAAAACTATTTACATCAAAAATCTTTTTCATTGAAACCAACCTAAACATCTAACTACAATTTGAAAAGATCTAAACATATCTTTTCTTTAGAAATCCTGATATCTGAAGATTAGCTCTCGGCTGGGTAGTCGAGTCTACTATCGCCATCCCCGTTATCAAAGAATAACTCATATCTAGAAAGATCATATACTATATCCTCTTCACCTGTACCTGAAATTTAAAAGAATGAACAGCGAAGCCCGATACGATAACTCCAATCCAAAAACAAATGCATATGCACATATAGCAGACAGATAATTCATGCAACTTAAACTAATGTAAGCAGTCATATTATTATCTTTCTTAAGCCAACAAAACAACATAGTTCAGTATTAGGTATACTCTAATCCCGAACTCGGAGTTACTCAGAACCCATTAAAAATCATACAACTCTTTGAAAATAATAATCATATATAATATATGGATGAGTGAGTACTCCCATGTCACGCCTTGAATGATACCTAAACGTAGCAGTCCGCTGTAACACAATATTAAAGCCTAAGAATGACCACTCAAGTCATGCGAAGGCTTCCATACTATGTACAAGGCATCTAACACATAGAGGAGACACATCGGAATGATACATTTTATGTTGATATAACTTGAGTAACAATGTAAAGGAATTTCAATTTACTATACTCCAGAAACAAATCATTATACTTCATATACAAATCACTATACTTCAAATGCAAATCATTCAAATTCAATTACATTCATCCACAGACTTCCATACATGAACTATTACAAGGCAATCATAAAACTAGCAGATAACTTCAAACATTCTTATTCTTTGCCGAACTCCCGAAGTCATGTTCGGCTTCAACCATCTCGGTCCCCACTTTGCATTCTTGCGATAACCTGTTCATTTAAACAACTATTGGGGTATAAGCTACATTATCTTAGTGAGAATTCACTTAATTCCATACCATAACAAGCAATGTTATAATCAACCATATGCTATGCATGAACAAACACATGAGCAAACAATTATGTATGGGTATCCGGAACCCACACACAGAACGGATTTACGCCTTCCCTATCTTGGGTTAGGAATGGTATTGAAGTCTACATGACCGCATCTAGTCCCCAAGCCCTCGGCTCTTAGCACTCAACTCGGCTAGACTCATCCAAGGAATGCATCCACATGCGCCTTAGTACCCCTGAATGAGCTCTGATACCGGGTTCGTCATCCCAACGAGTCTCGGACCATACCGATCGACCTGCGTAGGAGTAGCATGCTACCAATGCAATATGTCCAATGTGACATGACCAATTCAATTTTTGCTTAGGTCAAAATATTCATACATTCTTTAGAGTGACCAACCAATATCACACACATAACAAAAATAATATGAACAGTGCAGTTATCCAATCAAATCGTGGTTTCGATATGCTTTAGTATTCTTTAGCATACATTCATCACAGTCTCATCATATATCCCATCCCCATTCATATCGATTTTTATCTTGTTCCTATAATTCTAATGCGACTAACTACAAGCATAAACAAGGTAACAAAATAAGGAGAAAACTCACTCAGTCATTGGATCACCGATCTTTTTGTAATAGTAATCCAGTGGTAGGGAATCGTCGAATCTGGGATCACCTAAAAGGAAGAAATACTTTAATAAGTATTTCAACTCAAACTAATCCAAACGATCTTATACGAACTATCAAATTCGTAATTTTCGTCCTAAGCTAAAATTCCAACTTAAAACGGTCATAACTTGGTCATTTTAACTCGGAATCTCGCAAATTATATATCGATTTCTATCTACTTAGAAAGATCTATTTAATTCTAATATTATTTTTAAGTTTTGAAAACTTTGAAACTTCGAAAAGGTCGGATCAGATTAGGCAAGTAACAATTTCAATTTCCGAAAAATAGTTTTGTAAATGTTTGTAATGTTCCTACTATATAAATTAGTATACATGCAATATGAGTGATTTCCTAACATGAATGACATGAGATGAGCTTAATGTATGCATGATCTTGATGATTTTTGCTAAAAGAAAATTTTATACTTTTTATTTTGCAAGACTATAATAACAACTACTTGCGAAAAGTCTAGTTTTCTAACTTTGATCATTTCCATTTGTCTTGGATTTATTACTTAAGAAAATATAATTATTTTTATTAAAATTGAGTCTTCATTATATATATTATTTATGACCTTCATTTCTACATAAAAATTTCCATTTTACACTTTGTAAACATGTTTTCAATTAGGGTTGATTTCAAAATCCGAATTTTATAGAAATTAGTTTTTGAGTGATTCATTCCTTCAATAGAAATCATTTGATATTTAGAAAATTAGGGCTCAATCATGCATAACCACTAAGGACTTCATTCTTACACAAAAATTTGCATTTTACACTTTGCAAATATGTTTTCCAATATGATTTACTCAAAAATCCGAATTTTAGAAAATCCACTTTTTGAATGATTCCTTTGGGAAAAACTTGTTTAATGCATTAAAATTTAAGACTTTATGGTACCTATTACTTAAGGACTCCATTCTTTACATAAAAATTTCATTTTGAGCTTGGACAATAGGTGTTCTTATGGCCTTCACTCAAAATTACGAATTTCACAAATTGACTACTAAACCAATATTTTCCTATTGATTCTACTTCTTGTTTTACACATTAATCTCATCAAAACTCATTTCAACGTATAAAATCACTACTTAAGGATACCTATTACCTATAACCTTCATTTTTCACATAAAACATAGTTTTGGAGTTGATAAATGGGTTTTAAAAATTGATTTTGATTGGGATTCGAATTTACAAAATTCATTTTTGGATATTTCTTTTGATAAAATCTATCTAAACTTATGAAAATCCATTCTTTGCATATCCTATCCTAAGAGCCCTTCATATCTTGAATAAAAACTTTATTTTTGAGTTGGAAAACATGTTTTAAAATATGCCTTGGCCAAAATCAGAAAATAGAATTTTTATTTTGAAAAATAACTTTTGAAAATCACTTTTGATTCTTGTAAAAAGAAGTCTTGATGATATACATATATTAAGCCTTCATTATCTTAAGTAAAAATTACATTTTAACATTTGAAAAGTGGTTTTTAAATAGGGGTCTTGCCAAAATACGAATTTCACTATTTTGTTCGAGTTCAAAACTAAGATCTATACTTAATATGAACATAAACATAAAACAATTGCATGGTAGTAAGCTATAAACTCCTAGATCTAAACTTTACTCATCAAAATCACTCATTTAGGTTATCTATACCCTAAGCCCTTTATTTTAAATGAAAAATACACATTTTGAAGTTGAAAAACAACTTTTCTAAATATGTTTTCATTTTCATCTGAATTTTCAAAAATGATTTTTGTTGAAAATTAAATAGATCTTGAGTTTTCTAAAATTCCTACTATGATCATGCCATTACAAGTTGTTTATAAACATAAAACAAAGTCTAATGCATTTTATGAACTCAAAACTTTAGATCTAGTTTTCTATACTAGTTTTAAATGCATGAACACATGTGAATGAGGAATTTATGCATAAATCATAGGTAATAACAAAAATAATAACTCATATAGCAAGATCTATGGCATAAACAAAAATCAAAGCTACAAAAAGTTAGATCTACAAAATATAATAACTTTAAACAAGAAAATAATCATGATACAAGATAATAATAATGGGGAAGAGGAGTGTTTCATTTTTGGCATCATCATCCTAAGCTTTTAAGCTTATGGAAGGTCATTTGATGCATGAAACCTTCATTACACTTTATCTATATCACTTATGGAGCTTTGGGAAGAAGATTTGCTTAGAAATCTTTAAAAATATGTGTGGGAGCTCATTGAAGAAGAAGGGGCCAGCTTGTTTCTTGAAGAACAAGAGCAAGAAGAAGAAGAAAAGAGAGGAAAAAGAGAGAGAAAAACTAAAGAATGAAAAAGGAATGAATGAGTAAATGAAGGAGAGAGAAAAAGTGTATTAATGAATAAAAGAAGAGAAAAAATAAAACAAGGGCCAAAAATTGGGGGAGGGCTGCACGCGATTTTTGAAGAGAGAGGAGAGAGGAAATTGTTGAAATTTGACTCAAAATTGAATTGTATAATTAATGTGTAATGTAACTTTTTGAAGAATGATTGAATTATATTTATTTTTAGTCAAAATAGGATTAAATAAAGGAAAATGGTAGCCATAAAGGAGTCAAAATCTGCCATAAATAGATATAATGAAGTGTAAAAAGATTGAAGTGAAAAGGAAGTGATATGTGTAAGGTGTACTTGAAGGTATGGGTTGTAAAAATACTTTCTTAATAAAATAAATTAAAATAAAATAAAAATAGGAAATTTATTCCAAATATTTGTAGCAAATTTTTCACAATTAAAATTAAATAATTATTTGAATTATTTTAGTATTTTAACAAATATGTTACCGGTATGATCAAAATACGCGAATATGAGCTATAAATGATATTTTTATAACCCGAAAAATTATAAAAAAATTATTTTATGAAAATAAAAATATTTTTCAAATATTAAATTAATTTATTTTATTTTTAGTATCGGGCCTTAAACAGAATTTGATCCTGTAAAAGCCCGAACTAACTAAATTTTAGAAAAACAAAATCTTCTATAATATATAAAATATTTAGCTAATAATATAAGGCTTTATAAGGATAATAAAATTTTGTAATGAAATAAAAATGAATAGTACAAAAGACTAATCAGTTATCGGTAATAATGGAAATACGATAAAAAAGGTTATAACTGTAACTTTTATAACCCAAAAAATTTCATAACTGATATATTTGGAAATCTTATGAAATTACGAGTCTAACGGTACTATTGGTATATTTTTTATATCTCGAGCTCCGAGACACGTTTTTTGAAGTTTGTATTCGAACGGGTTCGAAATAGGTCAAAATTTTGCCAATCTGATATTTTTAAGAAAACTTATATTACTACGAGCCATCTTACATATTTAAACTACATCTTGGCCTTTAGGGTTAGGAGCTCTAGATTGCCAGACTTAAACTATTGTATTCCACATAGGGTTTTCGGGTGATTTTCCGGTTTAGATCCTTGCCAATTTGGAAGCTGATATGTTATGCTTATACGACATATTTAATTTGAGAAATTTATTTTACATTTCATTTTTGTAAGTATTTAATATCTTTTAATGTTTTCGGAATTCTTGAATTGGGTTTCATTTTCGAAAGGTAATAGTTATTTACTTTTTATTAATTTGTTTTTAGGCTTTATATTACCCGATTTTATAAGTCGGAGTTAAATATGGAATTCTTTTCGTACGTCGTGGTTTTGAATTTGAAGACCACTGAGTTCTTATTTTATTTTTAAGGATTTTCATTTTCTCATGATTTAAGAAATTTTTGGATTTATTCGTGATTTAGGACTTGTCGAAATTCGGTTTTAATTTGGAGTGATTTTTAGGGTTTATTTTCGAAGTTCATCTTGGAATTATTTATTGAAATTTTCCAGGGCTTACACCCCAAACACCCCGAATCCAAAACACCTAATTCTACCGAAATCATATCAAGGCACGAGTCAACTAGGAACAACCTCACGCCAAGATCATCATAGTGCCTCATCAGTATCACTATTTGCCAGGTCTTTACTGGTCAAAGCCAAGCACAACCAAAAAGACAATTATTAAGCCGAATATAATTAGGTTTATTATGAAATTTTGTTCCTACAACCAGTCAAATCAATACTAAATTTACAAGCAAAAACAATAAGCAGGGATTAGTCATACCTTTCTTAGTTTCAGGAATACAATTCCTAATTCACCAAACCCAATATCGATAGCAACAACACTAACACGAATCTCTACAACTCCTCGTTCAAAACCAATAATCAAACACCAAAGTCTCCAATTATTCTGTCATCAGCATATATACATAAATAGATGTATAAAACATAGTAAAAGAATCAAACCCTAATATATCATGATCTCCTAAAACTCTAACCTGATAATGAATCTCCAAAATTTTGCAACACCTTCTCCGATCACAACTAACAAAAGTCCACAATATCGATAATTATCCAAAACCCTAATATTACATGACAATAAGAATATATAAAGATCATCTAATCTCACATTGTTTAAATTCATCGACAAAAAGATAAAACTTACTGATTTGGATCACAAAAACCCGACTCACATCCACAAATTCGGAGTCCAACCAAATCTAGGGTTTCCTTCATGCAAACAATCACAAAATCCTTAGAACTAGCATAAAATTCGCATAAATCTTGTATGAGAACATTATACTTACTTGTTTTAATCACAAAACTCACTCCTTATCCAACCGAGACAGATTAAATCCGAGATCTAAATCCTTCCCACGTTTTTCCTTCAAGAACACATCAAAACCTTAAGAAAAATTATGCAAATTCATATATAATCTATAAGAGAAGGTTAAGATCACTTACTTTGGATTAAAAACATACTTCGGATGATTCTCCAACCCTAGATCTCCAAGAACACTCCAAAACTCTCTTTGACGAAGGAAAAAATATGAATAAACGTTTCTATCAAAAACCGTTTTTCGCGTCTCGTATTTATAGAATTTGGTCATACGCCGGCACCTACGTCGGCGGTGTACATATAAATCTTGCTAGCGTAAACCTTACACTGGCAAACATTATACGAGCACTGGTGGCATTCATCGAAGCTTTGAATTCTTAGAACTTCGATCCAACAACATATGCCGACAAATCCATGACCTACGCCGGCGGCGTTCCTAACCGGCGTTAAAAGAAATTCTCGTGTACATCGGTGGTGTTCCATACAACATTAAGAAAAATGCTACTATTTCCTTCCTACTCCGTTTCTACGCCAGCGGCGTAGATTCTCCAGATGGCGGCATTTGTCAAAAATTGCAGAAATCCAAACTTCAACATTTGTTCTACAATCAAACTTAAACCTTTACAACTTACTTGTTTTGACCTTAAACTCATTCTATATCACCTTATGATTCATAATTCATTATATTTTCATCTTTATTTTCAGATTTTACAAAACTCTTCTAGCCTCATCCTCAAATCTTCATCCAACCCATTTAAGAACAGTTCTTGTTTTTTAATTCCTTACTGTATTTGTAGGAATCAAGGGAATATTGTAGAATTCGGTTGAATTCCATCTCGTATTGCTCTATAATTCTCCCTTTTTGAGATATGTACAAAAAGTCCGCATTATACCTCACTCATTAGCTTCCCAGGAAATAATTCTTTAGAAACTCATTCCGAAACATGTCCTAGGTGATGGGCGGTGGTAAGTACCATAGCTTAGTCGAAGGTGGTGGGGCACTTCATAGGCAGCAAAAGATTGCCCTATCTGTGCAAGCCTATCGTCAGCTTCGTCCAATTTTTTGAAGGCTCCATCAAAGTAACGGTTGCTTTTGATGAAATCCGGAAGTGAAGACCAGTAAGGTTGGGGTGGTGGCGGTGTGATTAAGCATCATGGGGAGCCGATCCATGTATGAATGCTTGGGGTACTTGCTGGGGTGGTGCTTGGGGTGGTGCCGGTGGCGGTAAATTCATTTGTTGCTGTTGAACTAACACATTTAGAAATTGTGTTAATTGACTGAGCGTAGCTTGTAGATTGCCTTGCGGGTTCAAGGGCGAAGCCATAGGAGGTACTTCTTGTTGGTTTGCTTCCTTAGGTATATTATTAGAGGCACGTCTTTCTCTTGCTCGTCCTCTTCTAGGTTGGCTATTTAAATTTTAGTTATGTAAGTTCCAATTATTAAGTCTTATACATGTTGAGTTATGTAAATTATGGAAATTTCGATAATTCTATCATATAAAGAAATACATCATATAAAAGAAATTTAAGTAACCAAATCAAGAAATAGAAATTGTTCGAACCAAAATACTTCATTAAATTGAAAGCATTCAAGGGTATGGAACCTGTACATAGAGGAATTCAAAGTTTACAAAAATTCAAAACACAACAATCACCAAAACACCTTTCCAAAAACATAAAACAACTTCTAATCGATCCTAAATCCTAGGTCGATTTGATTGCAAAATTTTAATTTGGACACATGGGATTTGCTTAGGTGGATCCTTCCTTCTTTCCTTCTTTCCTTCTTCGATCATCATTCATAGGGAGGGGGTCATGCCGCGAGGATCGGGGCTTAGAGTCGTTCTAGGCCTCTTAGTTACAAATTGTCTCAGGTAGCTTTGAACTGTTATTCTTTTTTCTTTATCAGAGGGTCGATCGCTCGACGTGCTAGGTTCTCCTTGTTCATGAGTTATGGGTGGTGCATGCCCTCCATCGGATTCTTCCATCATTACATCATTGGTTTGATCTCTTGGCATGGGAATATGATATCAACTCCTATATGGTGCACTTGTATCCAAAGTTAGGTCAACAGGCCATCCGGAGTCATGGTTAACTTCATGGTGGTTGGAAACATCGTCATCCCATCTGTGATTTGCTTGTGGCATTACAAGTTCCGTTCCTTGGTTCATTTCTTCTCTTTCCATTTCCTCATCTTCTCCTTCCATATCTTCTCCCAATTTGACTTGTTACCCCTTTCTTCTTCTGGTGATGGTGGTGGAGGTAGGTCTGTAAGCCCTAGATTTTTTGGTAAATATAGTAAACTTTAAGAACTGGAAGTCAAACTGGAACCCTAAGGTTAACTTAGTTCTATATTTAGTCTAGTAAATCTAGATCCGGCAATCCTATGCTCTTAACCCCTAAACAACAAAATTGAGTTAATCATGGATAATGGTTCGTCATAATATAGGAAGCTTAAAAAGATCAGATTCGCAAAGTTCTAGTGTTTTTTGGATTAAATGCGATCAGTTTTCGAAAACCATACCTTGGTACATCGGATGGTGAAAATATTCCAATAATACCATTAGAATCGTAGAAATATAAGGATTTCAAAAATATCAGTTTTAGAATTTTTCAGTAACTAAAAGTATCAGATATAGGCCATTTACGCGTATTTTTTTTACTACTGGTATTTTAATTGTCTAGTCTACTATTCATAGTACTATTTTACTATCTCTATTTTTTCTTACAACTTATTCTTATACTCTACCATACCTATTTCTTATATTTACTTTTGTAAGTCCCCGAATTTTCGGTTCCAAATTAAAGACCTAAACCCTAATCGAAAGTCAAAACGGATCTTTAAGTCAACAAAACCCTAGTTTACCGTAATTGTTTAACTCCGGCATTGCCGTTTTCTCTAGCCCTAGAAAACGAAGTTGGAAAAATTAGCTATAATGGTTCATAATAGTTATAGGTTGCGTAAAAATATCAAATTGAAGAATTTCGAGTGTCCTTTAAACCCGATCGGACATAGTTCTTGAAAAACGTGTTCGGAAGCCCGGAATAGGAAAATTATTCCGAATATACCTTTAGACTCGTAAAAATATAAGATTTCCAAAAATATCAATTTCGTAATTTTTCGGTAGCTAGAAATATCAGATATCGCTTTTATACGCGTATTTTCTTACTACCGGCATTAAATTGTCATGTCTACTTTTACATTACACTATTTTCTACTATTCTACACTATTCATCTATCTCTACTTTTTCTTACAACCTATTCTTACAAGCCATACACCTACTTCTTACACATTTTCATTTCCAATACAACTTCACATCTTTCATTTCTTACTTTTAATTAACAAAAAAATAAATTTCTCTCCTCCCAATATGCCCAAATTAGCGCCGGCCACCCCTCTCCATGCATCAATTTGTTTTTTTTTTCAATTATTTAATTAACACAAATTATCTCCCACATTTTCTATAAATACCCCCTCATGCCTTCACTTCTTTCACACCACTTCTATACTAAAGTTACTCTCTTAAAATCTCTCAAGAATTTTTCTCCAAGAAGTTCTTCCAAGAATTCTCTTTAGCTCATCTCCTTTAGGTAAAAATTCTTCAAGAAGCCTCCATGTTCATCTACTTAGTATGAACGTAATGTATGTTTTCTAAAACCATGAAGGTTAAGAAAGCAACATTAGGTTCATATTTTGTTTTTGTTCATAATCATAATTTCTTTACGTTCATTTATGTTTCTTTTATGTTCATTACTATCTAACATATCTATATAGCTATATATATTATTTAGAGCTATAAGCTCATTGTCTTGCAATTTATTTATCTTTCATGCAATTTATTTACTTCAATGCAATTTATTTATTTCAAAGTTTTTAAGACTAGTCATTCTAGTCTTAGACTTGTCCTCATCAAGTCAAAACAATTCTTTTTCTTTCTCTTTTCGGGACTAGTCTTTTCTTAGTCCCGGGGTACCTTGATGAAGCTAAGGTCCCAATACTTGAATTATTTCTTTATATGATTATTCATTTAAGTTATTATGTTCTTTTCATATTTTCATAGTTTATGATTCATATTCATGCATGAACATAATGTTTTTGTCTCAACAAAAATTTAATAAAGAAGTGTTTTCTTAAACTAAAGGTTCATTTTAAATAAATAGATTTCTTAGAAACTCAAGAACATGCTTGGAAAGGGTTTTTCTCAATTAAACAAAAGATTTCATGAAAAACTTATCTTTCATCAAGAATTAGAAATTCTTTTGAAATCATTATGAAGCAACAAAAGTATTATTTTCAAAGTTGTTTAGAAAATAAAACTACTCCTTAAGAATTTAAAGTAACTACAAGAGATTAATTTTAGAAATATTCATCTCAAATAACTCAAGAATCCTTTCAAAAGTAAGATGAGTATTCCAATAAGATCTCAAGTTCAAGTCTTTTAAAACCTTACTTTTTATAAGTTGAGACAACTTCATTTACTTCATACATTTGTCATGAGACATTACATATATATATATATATATATATATATACCTTCCAAAAAGTTTACAAAATACTTAAAATATTTATCTTTTCAAATGGGCTTTGTTTTCAATAAGGAAAGCAAGTCCTAGTAAATTCGTGGCAAATCTGGTCGCTATCTTTTCGGAACCCAAATGACCTAGTTTTATGAAAAAATCTTAGAAATGCATAGATCTTTTCGAGTAGGTAGAAAACGGTATATTATACGCGAAATTCCGAGTTAAAATGAGCAAGTTATGGCCATTTTAAGTTAGAATTTCCCTTATACGATTTTACCGCGATTTTAAGAAAAGATTAGAAACTTCAAGAATAGAAGTCTTATAAAAGACTCATGTTGGGTATTTCATCTTGTTTAGGTGACGAGGGACCCGAGATCGTCTATCCGGAGGACTACTTTGATTAGATCCACCGATATGGAGTGAGTTAATTCTTTTCCTAAGTTCATTTCCTTGATTGTGCTTGTAATTAGTAGCACTAGAAAATTAGGAAAAGATAAATGAACAATTGTCATGAAATAATTGTTGAATGAAAGTTAAGTATATCGAAAGACATATGTTAAATAAAGTGTGACTTATGTATTGAGATGATGAAATTATGGATGATCGCCTTTATTATGAAATCCAACTTATATGGTTAAATGCTTAATGGAAATTTATTCATGCATATCATATACATAAGTCGCATTTGTTCACTACTTTTCTTCGTGTGGGGAAACGAGGAAAGGGTAGTGGTGGCTGGTAGGAGCCGGTAAGTCTACATGGTGGCAGTAGGAGCCTGAAAGTCTACAGGGCAAGCAGGAGCCGATAAATCTGCAGAAAATGATGGTCGTATGGGCCTGTAACCTCCCAACCCTTGTCATGAGGGCGTTAAATCCATGCTACACTTGATTTCCGGTTAATCATGTGTATCTTGCTTGTATACGATTGGTGCATTTTCATATGCTTTGATTAAATACTTGGTTGATTTTTGGAAATGTCTTATAGTTGGAATTATCTCACTAAGCTAGTCATGCTTATACCCTTATAGTTTTCTATTACAGTATGATTACCTATGGTTGGCCCCGAGGAGCCCCGTGTGCCAGGTATGAGTGTAAGCTACTAGGAGTTTTTGGAGGAAGTTTATGTATTTTTAGTTTTGAACATAGACTTCTAGGAAAAATCTCTATAGTAGACTTATGTAGTAGATATGTTTATTTTGATATTAGTATTTTTGATTAAAGACTTTAAGGCAGGGGAATGCCCCTAAGATGATGTACGAATTTATGATGAAATGAAGATCTTATGATTATCTATTTAAGTTCATGCTTGCTTTTGCTATCTATTTAAACGTAATACCCCTATGAGTCTCCTGCTATCTTGGAAGCACGCCTTGCATATGATATCGAAGCTCCTGCATGACTACGGTTGTCATTCATTAGCTTTAATGTTATATGCGGCGGACTACCACGTTTAGGGTACCCTGGGGCGTGACAACTTTTCCCATAAAACCTTACACACCTCATATCTTACTTTTTAATTACTTTTCATTACAAAGCAAAAAAATTAATCAATTTTTCTCTTATTTTCTCCTAGTTGCCATCTATCCCCTCTCTCTCATCATTCTCTATTTATTTTCTTTTTCATTTTATTTTTCTACCTCAAAATTTTATAAATATCCCCTTCTTCCTTCGTTCTTTCACACAACTTATTTTACTATCAAAACTCTACCAAAATCACTCCATAAAACTCATCTCTTCAATTCTCTCCTAAATTCTCTCTTCTCTCCACAAAACCATTTCCCACATATTACTACAACCACTTCTTTTATTCTTCAACATACACATAACCTTAGGTAAAACTTCTTACATATATTAATCATGTTCATATAACTTAACATGAGCTTAGTGTATATTTATTAGACTCATTGTAACGCCCTAACCTGTTGACATTACAACCCGCCACGTGTTCTCTCTTAATAGAACACGCTAAGACTATAATTTCCACAAACAACATGAATATCACCTGTATAACTCACAAGGTATATATAAAAATGTAGTCCTCAATAAAATAAATCATATGATAAGAATATAATCCCCATAATCAACAAACTAGACATTGTTGACATAACTGCAGGTCAACAAGTTAAACCATGCCCTAAAACTGTCACCATGAAAAACTCCAAGTACAACTTAAAATTTCAATGAACATAATACAAATCAGACATAAAAGTTTTCTTTGATTCATCCTATATCATCTATGACTATACAACTAGTCATCAGTAGGATAGTCAGGACCGCTAACGCCATCCCCATCCTCATAAATTCTATCAAAACCTGAAAGATCATAAATTACATTATCATCACTTACACCTGAAATATAACGAAATGAGCGGCAAAGCCCAGTACGATAATATCCAATCCAGTTCAAGCAAGGTTGTAGACACCCAATTTTTGCCCAATTAAAAATTAGGCTTAAGTTTAGAATAAATTAATGTCATGTTGAGTTCATTAAAAATATAAAATATAATAATAAAATAATAAATAATAGTATAATAAAAAAGAGAAAAGAGAAAATAGAAAAAATAAAAAAATAGAGGAATAAAATATGTATAATAAAATAATTAAATGAATAATAGTAATGTAAATAAAATATATGTAAGAAAAATTAAAATAAATAATTATTTGAGCTTAATATAACATATATTTTATTAGTCTTAAGTATTAGTGGGTTAGCTATATGACCAAGGCACAGGCCAACGGCCTAACGGTTCAGACCATGGACACAGGAGCAAAGGGACCCGAGTTCGATCCTAGCCCAAGCAGATTTTGCCTCTTTTTGTCCAATTTTTTTCCCAAAAGACACATCGGTTCATCCACTTTGAGACATCATTTGATCAACGAATCTTTGTGTTTTTTTCGAAATTAATGTACAGACACAAACTAGGCATGGGATACATCACATCTATACATATTCGTGTATTATTTCATCCAAAAGGCACATTAATTGAGTCATGAAAATTGGGAAAAAATTCGAATGGACATGATTTTTCAAATTTCAAAATTGGCCGAATTGTATCAATTAATCAAATTAAATACATTTAATCAAGGAGTCATGATCTGTAAACACAAGATTCGTGATCAATTTGAATCAACAATCACGAATCGAGTCCCATTTTGAATCGTTCTTATGTGAAAAAGTATAACGATTCGTGATTCAAAAATTGAACCATTACAAAGCTTCGAAATGACAAATGTTTCGAACTCTATAAATAGGATCACCCCACAAGCAGAAAGCACAATTCAATTTCGCAAAATACACACTACAATCGAGATCTGAAAATAGAGGAAAGTGTTCGAATTGCAAAAATTGCAAATTCGAAGTGATCGGGAGGATTTCGATCCAATTAAAGAGTGTTAGATCATTTAGGAAGTGTTTTTGATTGATTATAGTTTTAGAATTGCTCGAATTTGCATTTGGAAGTTCTGCAAATTTTTCGAAATTTTTTTTATCCTTGCCGCCGTCCACCACGAACCACCACTTCTGGTGGTTCTGAGTGAACCACCACCCAACGGACGCAGCAGCCCCATCCACGTCGGGCCGACAAGGTTGCAGGCTTCGAAAACCACCAGGAGCGGCCGAGGAACGCCTTGAAGTCACCGTCATCCTTCTTCACCCGACGGGTATCCAAGATCCGACCCAAATCCGAGATCCAACCCGGTCGTCGTCGGTCAACGGTCGTCGGTCGTCGGTCAACGGTCGTCGGTCAATAGTCAGCCAGATCTACGGTCCATATTCAATCAGAGGATCAGACGGTCCAGATTGATCAAAGCGATCTACGGTCCAGATTCAATCAGAGATCAGACGGTCCAGATTCGATCAAAGCAATCAACGCTCCAGATCGAAAGTCATCAGATCCTGCGGTCCAGATTTAGTCACAGATCAGACGCTCCAGATCTGATCCGAGAAAATCCAACGGTCCAGGTTAGTCCGCAATATTTTATTAGTTATTTATTATATATTTAATTTCGGAAAAAGGAAAAAATAGAAAAAATTAATAAAAATTCGTAAAAAATCCAGAAAATTCAGAAAAATCCAGAAAAAAGAATAATTATTTTTAATATAAATTTACATGTTTTAGCAATTTTTGATATTTTTGGATATTTTTGAATATGTATTTGCATATAAATTGATCTTTAAATATATATTTGATGCATGAGATGTTTTGTTTTTGTATTTTAATTCTGTTATGATATATTTTGAATATGTTCTGTACATATGTGATGATTATTGAATTTTGAAAAATAATAAATTGTAAATAGATTTTTTTTAAACCAAAATTGTTGTTGAATAATAAAGATAAATTGTTTTTTTTAAATCATGATATTGATCAAGTTTTTTTATCAAAATTTATCTTCATAAATTTACTATGAAGATATTAATCAAGTTTTTATCAAAATTATCTTTATAAATTTGCTATGAAGATAATACTCAAAGTTTTCAAAATTATTTTCATAAATTGACTTTGAAAATAATTAAAGTTGTTCAAAAATGTTTTCATAAATTTACTATGAAAATATTTAATATTGTTTAATCAAAATTGATTTTCATGTAGCATTAAATTAGCCATGAATTGTCAAAATTAATGATTTTTGAACTTAGAAAAATATTTTTTATGAAATAAAAATCAATTGATTAGATCATAGGATCATCAAAATTGGTTTTCATAAAAATTCAAAATTTAATGAACTTAAAGTGAGAATATTTTAAAAATATAAAATTGATCAACAAACTAAGTTCTTTATAAAAGAACTACGTTTTGTCTGATCTCGATTAGCGAGTACGTAGGCACCTACGGGGCGACAATAAAATTAGAAAAAATATATTTTGTTTTGATAGTTTGAAATAATCATTTTGTACATATTATAAGTTTTTTTTTAAAAGGAAAAATACAAATGTTTGTTGATATTTAAATCCTAAGAAAAAATACATAAAAATAAAAATGATGATTAAACTTGTAGATATTTGTTTTATAAATGTTTTGTTTGAATTTTTTAGTATAGAAAAGGATAAATTCTAAATTTTAAATTTAAAGTGGTAACCGCTTAGGTTTTAATAGGTTAGCCCCCGACTCAGATATCTGGTATTTTTTAAAGTTTGATTTTTAAATCAAACTTTTCGCAGACTAGTGGCTAAGTTAGGATTAACCGACCCATTAATCCTACTTTCATTTTTTCCGATTTTTCGGTGGCGACTCCAAAATTTTTCAAAATTAAATTTCTTTTAATCCCTAGTCGAGGATTCATATAAATGGGTTAGGGTTTAATATGAATCGGGTTAAAGAAATGAACCGGATGATTTTCAAAATCCAGGCTCGACAGCTTGGCGACTCCACTGGGGACTCGCTTATTTTTTAAGAGGGCTAGCCACTTAAGTTTAAAATTTAAAATTTATCCTTTATTTTGTATATTGTATAATTATATGTTTGTATGTGTTTTTGTATATATGTCTGTATTAGATTTTAAATTAGTTCATTTCATTGCATGTGCATTTGCATTATGCACACAATGTGTGCTAGATACGGTCGAACCCAGGCCGTCTTAAGAGCCTAAGCGAGGAGTTCGAAGTAAGGTCCGGGGGCTGTGGTTTCCACCCTCTAGATCAAGAAAAGACTCCCACTCCGGTTTAGCCTTATGATTTGCTAGACCGGGGAACCTATAGAACCTTACCAAATCATGCATTCATTCATGGGATTTGACCAATTTTTTTCAAAAAATGGAGTTGTAAATTTTTTTTAAAAAAAAATTTAGGATTTGTCTCCTAATAGGGTCTTTATAAATCCTCAGGAAATGATTTCCTCGAGTTCGGACAGTAGCGATAGCCTATGGGCTCGTCTCATCAAGGAACCCCGAGTAGAGACTTTCAAGGATCCAATGCTGTTACTGGACCGATGGTTGGTCAGTTTTGACCCCGATCAACAATCATTCATTAAGGATAGGTTGGGCCCGATCCTCAATTTACCTAAGTCCAAGTTCCATTTACCATGTTTCGAGCCCTTGTTCATCTCTGGGAACCCAATGAAGTGGCATTCCGTCTAGGTCAACACGTGCTAAGTCCTACCATTGAAGAATATGCTAGGTTGCTTCAAGCCCCACCCACTTCCGAAGGGATCTATGTACCAAGCCTTACTCAAAGTCCGATCCGCATCATTTCAGAATTTTTGGGATTAAAAAGAGAAGCAGTAATTGAAGCCATGAAGGGTTGCAATGAATTCTCCATCCGATTAACTACCTTGATGGATTGGTTTGGAAACTTTGATAATTACATAAGCAACCGAGATTCCTTTACGTATCAGTTGTGACCTGGAATGAAAATCGGTTAATGCTTTCATAGTGGCTGCTTTTGCTACCATACTCTTTCCACATGGGAACCTGTTCATTCACTTCCGA
Organism: Combretum micranthum; assembly: GCA_024138025.1. Lineage (NCBI taxonomy): Eukaryota > Viridiplantae > Streptophyta > Magnoliopsida > Myrtales > Combretaceae > Combretum > Combretum micranthum. The sequence continues at coordinate 223,744 of JAMXBD010002081.1, read as the reverse complement.
GTCATCGAGCTTGTAGCACAATATCTAACTGGCAAGTCATATGTTCCCGCCCTTCTAGCAGAACAAATCAGAAGTTTGAATCACATCAAGTCTAAGGGCAGGGGCAGTTTCAAGGCAAGCATGCATCTTGATGGTTTGGTTCGCTAGTCACACCAAGTACTACGGAAAAGATCTAGCTAATGGGTCCCTTATCCGCCCGAATTATGATCTCATCCAGTCTTTTGCTGAACGGGTCCATATGGAAGATAACGAGCCTTTCTGGTCTATACTTGCAATATTTGAAGACATGAGACCTGAAGACTTTATGTGGCAAGCCCGTTGGTTTAAGTGTCCCGTTGCTATCTTAAGTTGCAAGAAATACCTAACTGTGCCTCTCTTGGAATCACTGGCTGTACAGGCTATTACCCCTCAAGTGTTATCCGGCAATATGGCATGCTACAAGACATTACTGTCAAGCCAGAGTTGGGACGAGTTATTCTCGACTATATGGATCCAACCATGACTCAGATAGCAAAGCAGTCCAAGGTAAACCAAATAAAAGCCATCTGGGATGATAGAGAAATCAAGCCAGTTTTCGAAGTCGAGCCAGAAAATAAAGTGACTCGGGATTATAGAGCAACCAGGTGGTACATAGCCAATCAAATGAAGAAGAATAAGGACATCCAATATGAAGCTCCTAACATTCTTGAACCAGCACCACCTGAACCTGATCCTGAAATGATTGCTTACATGGAAATGGTTTCAGCTCGGCTTGAAGTCTGTCATCGGGATTACTGCAAAGAGATAGAGAGATGATTGACCGCTTGGAAAAAGCTCACAATAGGATTGCACTGTTAGAGGATGAATTGAAGAAAGCTCGAAAAAGGACTCAACTACTTGAGGATCAAATCATCTGCCCTGCCAAGACTAGAAGACTAGTTTAGAAGTCCTGAGTTTAGTTTTAGCAATTAAGGTTCTTGAACTTTTAGTATAGTAATTTAACTTTGTATGAAATATTGTTTTTTGAATTATTACAACTCCAATAAATGTGTTTATCAAAATTTGATGGTCATTATCCCCATTTGCATTTATTTGCATCCTTGTGTTTGTATGTTAGTATTCTTATCTTCTTACTTCTTACGGTCCAGTTACGAATCAAGTCTAGCGAATCCAAAATCCTGAAAGATAGCTCCCAAACCAGTTAGAAGTCCCATTTATACTAGATCACGAGCAAAGATGGCTAGTACCGGGAACACTACCCCTGATCAGACCACTGAACAGAGACTCAATGCCATGGAACAAACCCTGCTTAGAATTACCGAACAAATGCAGACCCTTACTCAGAATGTTACCCAGTCCAAGACCCCTATAGCATCTGAAGAATCTTCCGGGGAACAGAAAGGAAAAGAAATCATGCAGCAACCAGTCAACGTTGATGATTCCCACACTGAGTTCAATATGTCCGAGCTAAAGAAAGAACTTGAAGCCCAAGCCAGAGACATGGAGAAGAAACTGTTTGAAAAGATGAAGGCATTTGACGGCTTTGATCAGACTGCGATTTTAAGCCTGCCACAATTTGAGGAAGGTGCTTTTCCTGAAAAATTTAAGGCACCCGAGTTCGAAAAATATGATGGAACTGGCTGTCCTAACATGCACACAAGATTATATGTACGACGTATGGGGCAGTATGCCAAATTTGATAAACTGATGGTACAGACCTTTCAAGATAGCCTTACTGGTCCAGCATTAGCCTGGTATGCCCAATTGGACTCACAAGAAATTGATACTTGGGATAAATTAGCCAGGGCATTTTTCAACCAATACAAGTTCAATATCGAAATGGCACCCTCGGTCTGGGATTTGAGTACTATGAAGAAGAAGAAAGACGAAGCTTTCAAGGAATATGCTCAGCGATGGAGAGCTTTAGCTGCAAGAATCACCAATCCATGCCTGAAAAGGATCTCACTTTTACTTTCATCAACACACTAGAAGAGCCATTCTTTTCTCATCTCATAGGGCATGCGTCAGCAAGTTTTTCAGAAGTGGTAGTAGCCGGATGCAGAATTGAGAATGCTATCTCAGCCGGAAAGCTGCAAGTAGAAAAGAAATATACAGCACCTAAAAATGTCACGTACAAAGGAAAGGATTCGACTGTCGGTATGGTCAATATCTCAAGTCCAGCAAACCCTACTAAATCCATAGTTCTGCCGACCAATCAGGTCAAAGTCAACAAAGGGTTGTTTCGAATCAACAATCAAGGCCCAACCGACGCAATTTTACTCCAATACCGGTTCCACTCAGCCAAGTGTGGGCTAAATTGAGAGCCGATAATCTGATTGGCTTTGAAGTACCCAGAGATGATTATAAGCCCAAGAACTACAACCCTGATTTAAAATGTGAATATCACATGGGGCAAATCGGGCACTCCACTGATTATTGTTGGAGACTCAAACATAAGATTCAAGATCTTATTGATGCAAAGACCATCCAATTAGACTTTGTGCAGCCTCCAAATGTTTCTACTAATCCATTGCCAAATCATGGGTCGGTTATTAATATGATCACTGCCGAAGCGCCGGACCCAGAAGTCAACTTGGATGAATTGCCTATCACCATAGAACAAGTGGCATGGAATCTCCGCCAAATGGGGCATTTACCCTATATCAATCTGAGAGATCGCACCAAAACCAGACCAGCCATTTACAACTTGTTGCAAAATGGAATCATAAAGAAAGAAGATATCATGGAAATGCTGGTCCCAAAGCCAAGAAAGTCAAGCACACAGGCAGAATTGTGGGCAAGATACCAAGCTGGAGACCCAACTGTCGGAACTCTAGGAGATGATGGAAAGTACCAATATCTGGTTGACTATTGGTTTGAACCACGCGTATATGCTGATGCTCCTGCCACTGGATGGGGATCAGAGTCTGAAGATGAAGAAAAGCCTGTACCAAGAAAGAAGAAAAATTTGTTGGCATGATCACATGTGAACCGAAGTTAATCAAATTTGAGATGAACAACAGTAAAGAAGAGGCAACTGTCTCGAAGCCTAGAAGTTATACTTTTCAAATCCCAATTGCTGTAAAGGATTACAAAGCTGCCCCATTTGATTACCAGACAGTTAATCACGCTTCTATGATTGGCGGGCTTACCCGTTCGGGAAGACTTTATGAACCAACTGCAAAGAAGGTGACCATGGATTCATCGCCGCCGCCGAATGATGAAGAAAAGAAGGAAGATGAGAAAGCAATATTGGCTAAACTCATGAAGGCAAGTGAATTCAAAGTAGTTGAACAACTAGCCAAGACGCCAGCCCAAATATCACTCATGGGTTTGTTAATTAGCTCTGATATTCACCGTGAGGCCTTGTTCAAAGTTCTCAAAGAAGTAAAAGTTCCAGAGAATGTGACAGAAAAAACCTTGGAACATATCATTAATTCTGTCTTTGCAAATGAGCAAATTAGCTTCTCATCTGAAGAATTAGAAGAAGAAGGTGGCCAACATAATAAAGCTCTTTTTATTGTTGTCAAAAGCAATGGTAGAATCGTCTCCCGAGTGCTTATTGACAATGGATCTTCTCTGAATGTATGCCCCCTGGCTACTCTGAATTTGTTGGAAGTAGACCCGTCAAATATCAAGCCAAGTCCTACTGTAGTACGAGCATTTGATGGATCAAAGAAGGAAATAATTGGAGAAGTGGAATTAGAGGTCACTATTGGGCCTCAAACTTTCCTAATTCCTTTTCAAGTGATAGATATCCCAAGAACATTTAATTTGTTGCTTGGAAGGCCATGGATTCATGCAGCAGGAGCAATACCCTCAAGCTTGCACCAGAGGGTTAAATTTGTAGCAAATGGCCAACTTGTTACCGTTATGGGAGAACAAGATTATGCCATCTATCAAGAAACGCTATTCCATATATCGGAAAAGGAAAGAAGAAGACTTTGGGCTCCAAATATTTGAAGAAGTCTGTGTAATAAATGAAGAAAAAGAAGCTCAGATAGGAACTTTTGGCCTAGGATATTCTCCTACTCAAACAGAGGTAGCAGAGATGAAGAATAAGATGAGAACAAGAAACTTAATAAAGAGTATGATCCAGACATCGAAATCCCCATCAGAGCTCTTTCCAAAGCCTCATCATGTCCAGAAGACAGATGACTCCAAGGAAGATGATCCACCCAAGAAGATAGCTTTGAAGAATTGGTTTTCCATACCTTGTGCTAGTTTTAATTTTCTTAAGTAAGGACCGATATTAGATTGCGTTTTGTATTTTTCTGCTTTATGTGTTGCTCAAATAAGTGTACTTAAACACCATTTCAAATTTAATAAATTCTTTTGTGTTTTTCCATATTCTTATTCTTTCCCCATTCATATTCTACCAGATCCGACTTTTGTAATGAGTTCCGGGATATCTCGCGTCTGTAAATACTGAAAATATCGATATCACCTCCAACCCTACTGGGTTAGTCGTTGAAGATGATATCGATTATCAATTGAAAACACAAGAAAATTGGCAAAACTTTGATCATGAAAGGATTGAAACCCCTGAACCCACTAAATTGGTTAATTTGGGAACAAGTGAAGATCCTAGGAATTTGAGAATTGGGGGTAAATTGCCAGAAGACACAACACAGGGTTTGATTAAGTTACTAGCAGAGTATTTGGATGTTTTTGCATGGTCATATAGTGATATGCCCGGTTTAGATCCGTCAATTGTGGTCCATAAATTGCCAACCAAAGAAGGCATTAAGCCTAAGAAGCAAAAACTAAGGCGATTTAGACCCGATTTGCTACTTAAAATTAAAGATGAGGTCAAGAAGTTACTCGAAGTTGGATTCATTGAAGTTTCGGATTACTCAGATTGGGTATCAAACATAGTACCAGTACTTAAGAAAAATGGGAAACTTAGAATCTGTGTGGACTTTAGAGACTTGAATCAAGCGACCCCAAAAGATAATTTCCCGTTGCCACATATTGATGTCTTGGTAGACAATACAGCTGGAAACCATCTATTCTCATTTATGGATGGATTTTCGGGATACAATCAAATATTGATGGCCGAAGAGGACAAAGTCAAAACCACATTTGTCACAGCCTGGGGAACTTTTTGCTATAAGGTCATGCCATTTGGTCTCAAGAATGCCGGAGCAACTTATCAGCGAGCAATGCAGACCATATTGCATGACATGATGCATAGAGAGGTGGAAGTATATGTTGATGACATGATTGCCAAATCAAAAGAAGGAGAAGATCATGTGGAAGTATTAAGGAAACTTTTTGAAAGATTGAGAAAGTTTCAATTAAAATTAAACCCAGAAAAATGCATTTTTGGAGTAACTTCTGGGAAACTATTGGGATTTGTGATCAGTCAAAGAGGAATAGAAATTGATCCTGATAAGGTCAAAGCAATTCAGAATTACCTCCCCCAACAACATTGAAAGAAATTAGAGGTCTTTTGGGGAGACTAAATTACATTGCTCGATTCATTTCCCAGTTGACGGATAAATGTCAACCACTGTTTAAATTATTGAGAAAAAATGCCCAAATTGAATGGAATGAAGAATGTGAAGAAGCCTTTAACCGAATTAAACAGTATCTGACAAATCCCCCAGTTTTGATCACTCCAGTACCCGAAAAGCCTTTGTTCTTATACTTGACAATTTTTCCGGAATCCATGGGTTGTGTACTCGGGCAAAAAGATGAAAATGGAAAAGAAAGAGCTATTTATTACTTGAGCAAAAAATTCTCAAATGGAGAGCAAAAGTACTCAGAGATAGAAAGAACTTGCTGTGCATTAGTATGGACTATGCATAGACTCAGGCAATACACGCTCTTCTACTCAATCGAGTTAATTACAAAGCATGATCCTTTGAGGTATCTGGCAAATAAGCCCGCCTTGGTCGGTCGAATTTCAAAATGGCAAATGTTGCTGTCTGAGTTTGATATTACCTATGTTAGACAAAATTCAATTAAAGGACAAGCCTTGGCTGATCAACTCGCTGAAAGCCCGGTTGATGAGGAACTAAAGGAACAAGATCAATTCCCCGATGAAGGGATTCGGGTAACACAAACGGAAGATGAAAGAATGCCGAATTGGAAATTGTATTTTGACGGAGCAGCTAATGTATGGATGTGGAATAGGGGCAGTCCTAATTTCACCTGAAGGAAACAATACCCAACAGCGGCCAGATTAATGTTCCCTTATACAAATAATATAGCAGAATATGAAGCATGCATTTTGGGTTTAGAGATGGCAATCCAAATGGAAATTCAAGAGCTCGAAGTTTTTGGAGATTCATCACTTATTATTTTTCAAACTCGAGGAGATTTTAAAACAAAGGATCCCAAGTTGATTCCTTATCATAATCACTTGGCAGAATTGATAGAAAGATTCAGGGAAATCTCCTTTGTATATGTGCCAAGAACTCAAAATCAGTTTGCTGATGCTCTGGCTACTTTGGCCTCATTAATTCAGTTTACTGAAGGAGCAAGAATCCAACCTTTGCAAGTCCGGGTGAGAAGTGAACCCGCATTCTGCACCATGATTGAATCAGATGAACCCTGGTTCCAAGATATTAAAGTTCTTTTGCAAACGGGTAATTATCCTGAAGGTGCTACCAAGAAAGATCAGAAGTCACTGAGGCGTTTGGCCAGTCATTTTTTGCTAAGTGGAAATACGTTATACAGAAGATCATTCGACACGACTTTGTTAAGATGTGTAGATGAAAAAGAGGCCCAGAAGCTCATGGAAGAAGTTCACGAAGGAATTTGTGGTCCTCATATGAGTGGTTACATGTTAGCCAAAAAGATTATGAGATTAGGATACTTTTGGTTAACTATGGAATCAGACTGTATCAAACATGTGAGATCTTGTCATTTATGCCAGATCTATGCAAACAAGATAAGTGCCCCTCCAAAAGAATTACAGTTAATGTCAACCCCATGGCCTTTCTCAACATGGGGGATAGATGTTATTGGGCCAATTTCACCTAAAGCTTCAAACGGTCATCGGTTCATATTGGTTGCAATCGATTACTTCACTAAATGGGTAGAAGCCGCTTCCTATGCAAGTGTAACGAAGTCCGTGGTTGTGCGGTTTATCAAAAGAGACATCATCACTAGATATGGAACTCCGGAAAGTATCATCACTGATAATGGTACGAATTTGAACAACAAAGAAGTAACAAATTTGTGTCAGCAATTCAAGATCAAGCATCGGAATTCTACTCCGTATCGGCCACAGATGAATGGGGCAGTTGAAGCCGCCAATAAGAACATCAAGAGAATTATTGAGAAGATGACCATTGTCTATAAAGATTGGCATGAAATGTTACCGCTCGCATTAATGGCGTATCGAACATCTGTAAGAACATCAACCGGGGCAACACCATATTCCTTGGTATACGGAACTGAAGCTGTTTTACCTGTAGAAGTTGAAATTCCATCACTTCGTATATTAGTAGAAACCAAACTCGATGAAGCTGAGTGGATAAAACAAAGATTTGAACAGTTGAATCTGTTAGATGAAAAGAGGCTGACTGCAATGTGTCACGGCCAGTTATATCAGCAAAGAATGGCTAAAGCATTCAACAAGAAGGTCAAGCCAAGAAGCTTCCAAGAAGGTGATTTGGTTTTGAGAAAGATGCTGCCAAATGTACAAGACTCCAGAGGAAAGTTCACACCAAATTACGAAGGACCGTATGTAGTTAGAAAAGTATTGTCGGGAGGAGCATTGATTCTTTCCCAAATGGATGGACCTGATTTAAAGGATCCTGTAAACTCAGATGCTGTAAAGATGTATTATGAATGATCAATAAAATTTGTCATTTTCTGTGTTCAGTTGATTTCATTTTTAGTTTTTACAAGCAAAGTTGATATTCCAAAAACTTTGAACTCAAGTCAAATCTCAACCCGTTAATTAAATCATTCAAACAAATTTCCAAAAATTCTCAAATCAGACCAAATCTCATCCCATTCATCACCAAATAACCATAAATTCTCAAACCAGATCAAATCTCAACCTATCACTTAAACAAATTCCCAAACTAAAACTGTTAGAAAGTAATTTGAGCATCCCATATGGCCTTAAAATGCATATATGCAATTTTATCTGGTGATTATATTGCACAAGGTAACTAGTTTTTGAACACGGTTATGTGAACAACGGAAAAGCCCTAAACACATTAACCGACGAAGATCAAGATTCTTCAAATGGATCAAGAAGTTTAAGTCCCCGTGGATCAAGAAAGATTAAGTTTTCCCAAATGAATCAATAAGTCAAGTTTTGAGAAAATCAAGATTCCCAGTGGATCAAGATAGATCAATTTTCCTCAAATGGATCAAGATAGATCAATTTTCCTAAAGTGGATCAAGAAGTTTAGATTCCCAAGTGATCAAGATAGATCAAGTTTCCTCAAATGATCAGAAATCAAGTTTCCAAGAAAATCAAGTTCCCAAATGAATCAAAAAGATCAAGTTTCCTCAAGTGGATCAAAAATCAAGTTTCCTCAAATGAATCAAAAAGATCAAGTTTCCTCAAGAAGATCAAAAGTTAAGTTTCCAAGAAAATAAAAATCCCCAAGTGGATCAGAAGATCAAGTTTTCCTAGAAGATCAAGTTTCCCGGAAGATCAAGAACTCCCAAATGGATCAAGAAACCAAATCTTTAAGGTTTCAAAAATCCCCAGTAAACCAAAGCCCATAGGTCCGGCAAATGACCAAACCAAAGCCCATAGGTCCGGCAAATGACCAAATCAAAGCCCATAGGTCCGGCAAATGACCAAATCAAAACCCATAGGTCCGGCAAATGACCAAACCTAGGTTCGACAGATAACCTAACAGTTTTTTTATAATCTAAACCCGACAGACGGTCTATCAGTTTTCTAAATCTAGGCCCGATAGATGGCCTATCATTTTCTAAATCTAGGCCCGACAGATGGCCTATCATTTTCTAAATCTAGGCCCGACAGATGGCCTATCATTTTTCTAAATCTAGGCCCGACAGATGGCCTATCATTTTTCCAAAGCCCAGGCCCGACAGTTGACCTAGCAAATTTTAATGTCTAAACTCGACAGATAGTTTAGCACAAGATAAAAATCTCTTTGTTAAAAACAAAATTTGCAGGAGAAATTAAGCAAAAATTGGCTATCCTTTTGCTTTATGGCAAAAGTTTTGTTCAAACTTTACCACAAAGAGGGGCTGTAGACACCCAATTTTTGCCCAATTAAAAATTAGGCTTAAGTTTAGAATAAATTAATGTCATGTTGAGTTCATTAAAATATAAAATATATAATAAAATAATAAACAATAGTATAATAAAAAAGAGAGAAAAGAGAAAATAGAAAAAAAAAAATAGAGGAATAAAATATGTATAATAAAATAATTAAATGAATAATAGTAATGTAAATAAAATATATGTAAGAAAAATTAAAATAAATAATTATTTGAGCTTAATATAACATATATTTTATTAGTCTTAAGTATTAGTGGGTTAGCTATATGACCAAGGCACAGGCCAACGGCCTAACGGTTCAGACCATAGACACAGGAGCAAAGGGACCCGAGTTTGATCCTAACCCAAGGCAGATTTTGCCTCTTTTTGTCCAATTTTTTTTTCCAAAAGACACATCGGTTCATCCACTTTGAGACATCATTTGATCAACGAATCTTTGTGTTTTTTCGAAATTAATTGTACAGACACAAACTAGGCATGGGATACATCACATCTATACACAATTCGTGTATTATTTCATCCTAAAAGGCACATTAATTGAGTCATGAAAATTGGGAAAAATTCGAATGGACATGATTTTTCAAATTTCAAAATTGGCCGAATTGTATCAATTAATCAAATTAAATACACTTAATCAAGGAGTCATGACCTGTAAACACAAGATTCGTGATCAATTTGAATCAACAATCACGAATCGAGTCCCAATTTTGAATCGTTCTTATGTGAAAAAGTATAACGATTCGTGATTCAAAAATTGAACCATTACAAAGCTTCGAAATGACAAATTGTTTCGAACTCTATAAATAGGATCACCCCACAAGCAGAAAGCACAATTCAATTTCACAAAATACACACTACACGATCGAGATCTGAAAATAGAGGAGAAAGTGTTCGAATTGCAAAAATTGCAAATTCGAAGTGATCGGGAGGATTTCGATCCAATTAAAGAGTGTTAGGATCATTTAGGAAATATTCTTGATTGATTATAGTACTTAGATTTGCTCGAATTTGCATTTGGAAGTTCTGCAAATTTTTCGAAATTTCTTTTATCCTTGCCACCATTGGGCCACCACACGAACCGCCACTTCCGGTGGTTCTGGGAGTGAACCACCACCACCAACGGACGCAGCAGCCCCATCCACGTCGGGCCAACAAGGTTGCAGGCTTCGAAAACCACCAGGAGCGGCCGAGGAACGCCTTGAAGTCACCGTCATCGTCTTCTTCACCCGACGGGTTCCAAGATCCGACCCGAAATCCAGATCCAACCCGGTCGGTCGTCGGTCAACGGTCGTCGTCGTCGGTCGTCGGTCAATAGTCAGCCAGATCTACGGTCCATATTCAATCAGAGGATCAGACGGTCCAGATTGATAAAGCGATCTACGGTCCAGATTCAATCAGAGGATCAGACGGTCCAGATTCGATCAAAGCAATCAACGCTCCAGATCGAAAGTCATCAGATCCTGCGGTCCAGATTTAGTCTACAGATCAGACGCTCCAGATCTGATCCGAGAAAATCCAACGGTCCAGGTTAGTCCGCAATATTTTATTGTTTCTTTATTTTATATTTAATTTCGGAAAATAGGAAAAAATTAATAAAAATTCGTAAAAAATCCAGAAAAATTCAGAAAAATCCAGAAAAATTAGAATAATTATTTTTAATATAAATTTACATGTTTTAGCAATTTTTGATATTTTTGGATATTTTTGAATATGTATTTGCATATAAATTGATCTTTAAATATATATTTGATGCATGAGATGTTTTTTTTTTGTATTTTAATTCTGTTATGATATATTTTGAATATGTTCTGTACATATGTGATGATTATTTAATTTTGAAAAATAATAAATTGTAAATAGATTTTTTTAAACCAAAATTGTTGTTGAATAATAAAGATAATTTTTTTTTTTAAAATCATGATATTGATCAAATTTTTTATTAAAATTTATCTTCATAAATTTACTATGAAGATATTAATTATGTTTTTATCAAAATTATCTTTATAAATTTTCTATGAAGATAATACTCAAAGTTTTCAAAATTATTTCCATAAATGGACTTTGAAAATAATTAAAGTTGTTCAAAAATGTTTTCATAAATTTACTATGAAAATATTTAATATTGTTTAATCAAAATTGATTTCCATGTAGCATTAAATTAGCCATGAATTGTCATAAATTAATGATTTTTGAACTTAGAAAAAAATATATTTTTTATGAAATAAAAATCAATTGATTAGATCATAGGATCATCAAAATTGGTTTTCATAAAAATTCAAAATTTAATGAACTTAAAGTGAGAATAGTTTAAAAATATAAAATTGATCAACAAACTAAGTTCTTTATAAAAGAACTACGTTTTGTCTGATCCGATTAGCGAGTACGTAGGCACCTACGGGGCGACAATAAAATTAGAAAAAAATATTTTTTTTGATAGTTTGAAATAATCATTTTGTACATATTATAAGTTTTTTTTTAAAAGGAAAAATACGAATGTTTGTTGATATTTAAATCCTAAGAAAAAATACAAATGAATGATTAAACTTGTAGATATTTGTTTTATAAATGTTTTGTTTGAATTTTTTAGTATAGAAAAGGATAAATTCTAAATTTTAAATTTAAAGTGGTAACCGTTTAGGTTTTAATAGGTTAGCCCCCGGACTCAGATATCTGGTAATTTTTTAAAAAAAGTTTGATTTTTTAATCAAACTTTTCGCAGACTAGTGGCTAAGTTAGGATTAACCGACCCATTAATCCTAACTTTTCATTTTTCTCGATTTTTATCGGGTGGCGACTCCAAAATTTTTTTAAAATTAAATTTCTTTTAATCCCTAGTCGAGGATTCATATTGAATGGGTTAAAGGTTTAATATGAATCGAATTAAGAGAAATGAACCGAATAGTTTTCAAAATCCAGGCTCGACAGTTGTCATACTTAAGCTTTAATATTGAGTGTGGCGGACTGTCACGTTTAGGGTTGCCATTGGGGCGTGACAATAACTTCAAAATAGATTGCCTCCAAAAGCTTCTCAAAAATAAGGATTCTACCCGGGAAATCAAGGTGGTCTTGGGTGCAAAAGATAATCCTGCAATATCAAAAGTCTATAGGAGTATAAGCATGACTAGCTTAGTGAGATATTCCTTACGCAATAGTACTCATAACAACAATCAAGCAAGTTTATTAATCAAGCACATGAATGCAACAATCATATGATCAAACATTACATACGACTATCCGGTTTCGTATGTTTGATGGATTTACCCCTCCATCGGTGGTTAGGGAATGCTTTGAACTGGGTCCCAAACAACCTCGTCAAAGTTTGCGCGCGTCTTGGGGTTCCAACGAACCGTACTACTAGTCCCCGGGCCTTCCATGCCCAAAGCGATCGATCCGGCTCGGCTACACCTTGAGGCCGTATTCCCCGTAGGTCCTAACCCTCAAGATGTGGCTAGGCAGCTTACCTTTCCGGTCCCACGCTGAGGAGTAGTAGCAAAACTCCGAAATGATATTCTAAGTGATATGCATGAGCAATTTATTATATGGGGATTTCTATATGGCATTAAATCATTTAAAGCGATCAAACAATATTTAAACACATAACAATACATACATGGAAACATTTATATCAATCACAAATCGGGTTCCGATATACTTATCGTTCATTGATCGCACACAATGAATCACATACATAATTCCCATAATATCCCACATGCATATCAATTTTATCTTATCCTACATCTAGTGCTCTATTCTACAAGCACATGCGCGAATACATAAGCGTAAAGGAAACTCACTCGTCTATAGCGCTCTAGGAGTCGAAGTAATCATCGGGGAAGACAAGATCGTGATCCTCGACACCTAAACAAAAGAAATACCCAACATGAGTATTTCATCCAAGATCTATTCAAGTTCTATACTTCTATCTTAAAGAATTCGTAAAATCGTATGAAATGAAAATCCCAATTTAATATGGCCATAACTTGCTCATTTTAACTCGGAATTTCGCATATTATATACCGATTTCTACCTATTCGAAAAGATCTATCTATTTCTAAGGTTATTTTCATCAAAAGAAGTTATTTAGGTCTCGGAATAGTAGCGTAAAGATTTGATACGAATTTTCCAAACTTTAAAACTAGAGTTTTCAAACTTTTCTTTACTCAAGGGCTTTTGTACAAAAATATAGATATATTGTATGGTTGAAAAATCCTTTGAATATGTACTCAGACCATAAGCATGAATTTAGTGGTATTGTCTCAACAATATTCTTGTAGTACAATATGTTTTGAAAGTGAAATAAGCTTAATTTTTGTAAAGAATTTAGTTTTGTTAAGAAAATTTCTTATTTTACTAAAGGTAAGCATCTCTTTCTTTTAACTCAATTTCTTAAATAAAAGTAGTTTTAATCCATTTCAAATTTCTACTGCCTTATTTCTAATGTTTTGGAAAACATAATCTTTCTAAATACTTCATGGTTATATCATCTTATAAGTAAATTTTGAAAAACTTATCTTAGACTTTAGTTTGGGTGGAAAACTTCGACAATTGAATTTAAGAAATCCTTTGTTTAGGTCTAAAGAAACTTTCTTATTTCTTTGAAAAGAGAATTATAATAACTTTTACTTTATGTATTTCTTGGTGAAAACCACATATTATTACTAAAACTTGAGCTAGCTTATCTAACTTTAGAAGAATATTTGTTAAAGATAATTTTCAAACCTTTAAGGAAAATAACTTCTTATGTGACAAGATTTATATTTAAAAAGAGTTCTTATCCTTATTTTAAGAAAACTCATTTCTATTATGATTGAGACAATAACAACATATTCATGCATGAATGAGAATATGTAACCATGAAAAATATAAAAACAACATAAATAAGATAAATAAGAGCATAAAAGTAAAGTCAAGTATTGGGAACCTTAGCTTCATCAAGGAATCCCGAGACTAAGAATAGACTAGTCCTCAAAAGAAAAGCAAAGAAATAAAATTGTTTTGACTTGATATGGACAAGTCTAAGACTAGAAAGACTAGTCTTAATATTGCATAAAACAAGTAAATAAATAAATTGCAAGACTTGAAAATAAATAAATAACAAGTGAGCTTATATGCTCTAAATAAATATATATACATAATATACATAATACTTATATAAGTTAGGTTAGAAACAAATAATAATAATAACAACATAATAATAACATAAAGAAAATAAGAATATGAACAAAAACAAAAAATGAATAAATTATTGCTTCTTTAACTCAATGAGTCTAAGAAACATACACTAAACTCATGTTAAGTTATATGAACATGATGAGAGTATATGAAAAACTTTTACCTGAAGTTTATGTGGTGGTTGAAGAAGAAAAGAATGGGTTGTTGTATTATGTGGGACTTGGTTTTCTAAAGAAAAGAGAGAACTTGAGAGAGATGTTAGGAGAGGAATTTTGTGGAGTGATTTTGGGAGAGTTTTAGTATGAATTTTTGTTGTGTGAAAGAATGGAAGAGGAAGGGGGTATTTATAGATTTTTGGAGTGGAAATTAGATGTAATAAAATAAAATGGAAAAGAAAATGAAATTGGATGGAAGAGGGACAAAGGGGCGCCGGTTTTGAGTGTTTAGAGGGGAGGAAATAATTATTTTTGTTTGTTTTGTATTAAAAGAAGTAATATGTAAGGTGTGATGTGATTAAAGTTGTATGAGAAAGGTAAATTTAAGGTATAGGTATGGTAGAGTGTAAGAAAAAGTAGAGATAGGTGAATAGTAATGAATAGTAGAAAAGTACTATGAATAGTAGACTAGACAATTAAAATACCGGTAGTAAAGAAAATACGCGTAAAAAGCCTATATCTGTTATTTTTAGTTACCGAAAAATTCTCAAACTGATATTTTTGAAAAACTTATATTTTTACGAATCTATTGGTGTTGTCGGAATATTTTTGCTATCCGGTGTTCCGGGGCACGGTTTTCGAAAACTGATCCCGATCGGATCCGAAGGACTCTAGAAAAATTTGAATATGATATTTTTAGGCTTTCCTATATTATTACGAACCATATTCCACAATTATTTCAATTTCGTATTCTATGGTTTAAGAACACGGGAGTGTCGGATCTAGATTCGCTAGACTATTTACATAACTAGGTTAACTTTAGGGTTTCGTTTTAACTTCCGGTTCTTAAGGTTTGCTAATATTATCGAAAAAAATCTAGGGGCTTACACAACTGGCATAAGTGCTTGAGGCCATTCGACAAACTATGCCTGCCCTTGCTCCAGTTCCCGCTCCTACTCCAACACATACTCCACTACCTCAGCTGTCACGCCCCGTAGGGTATCCTCAAAGTAACAGCCCGCCACATACTAAGTAAGACTCTCGAGTTCCCTACCCGGGGCCTTCGGAAGTCTTAAGTAGATGTAAAGCGTTCCTTTACGATAATAGAATACTTCAACAAATGGAGTTAAACAGTTCAATAAGGCATGCATTAGCTGTCACGCCCCAGCGGGTACCCTAAACGTGACAGCCCGCCGTACGCAATATTAAAACTTAAGAATGACTACCTCAGTCACTCGAAAGCTTCCATATCGGTACAAGGCGTACATTCACAACAAAGGGAGACCGGTGGAGTAATGCATTTTAAGATATTGGCAGCGGAACATGCAAAATAACACTTAATATATATTTCATAGAAATAGAAAGTCTTACAACTTCTAAGGGGCATTCCCCGATAATTTCATAACAACAAAGTCTTGCTAACAAAAGCTAGAAGATTTTAGAAGAAATCTATTCTAAGACTTCAAAATAAAATTACTCCAAAAGCTTCTCAAACTAAAGATTCTACCCGGGTGGCCAAGATGGTCTCGGGTGCAAAAAGATAATCCTGCAAAGTCCAAAATTCTATAGGAGTATAAGCATTACTAGCTTAGTGAGATATTCCTTACGCAAAAGTACTCATAACAAACAATCAACCAAGTTTATTAATCAAGCATATGAATGCAACAACCATATGATCAAACATTACATACGACTATCCGGTTTCGTATGTTTGATGGATTTACCCCTCCATCGGAGGTTAGAGAATGCTTTGAATTGGGTCCCGAACGATCTCTTGAAAGTTGCGCGCGTCTTGGGGTTCCAACGAACCGTACTACTAGTCCCCGGCTTTCCTTACCCAAAGCGATCGATCCGGCTCGGCTACACCTTGAGACCGTATTCCCCGAACGTCCTAACTCTCAAGATTGTAGCAAGGCAGCTTACCTTTCCGGTCCCACGCTGAGGAGTAGTAGCAAAATTTCGAAATGATATTCTAAGTGATATGCATGAGCAATTTATTATATGGGGATTTCAATATGATATTAAATCATTTAAAGCGATCAAACAATATTTGCATACAAGACAATACATACATGAAAACGTTTATATTAATCACAAATCGTGTTCCGATATACTTATTGTTCATTGATCGCACACAACGATTCACATACATAATTCCCATGACAATCCGCATGCATATCAATTTTATCTTTTCCTAACATCTAGTGCTCTATTCTACAAGCACATGCGTGAATACGTAAACGTAAAGGAAACTCACTCGTCCATAGCTTTCTTCTAGGAGTCGAAGTAATCCTCTGGGAAGGGAAGATCTTCGTCCTCGACACCTAAACCAAAAGAAATTCCCGACATGAGTATTTCGTCCAAGATCTATTCAAATTCTATAATTCTATCTTATTGAATTCGTCAAAAATCGTATGAGTGGAAATCCCAATTTAAAATGGCCATAACTTGCTCATTTTAACTCGGAATTTCGCATATTATATATCGATTTCTACCTACTCGAAAAGATCTATCTATTTCTAAGGTTATTTTTATCAAAAGAAGTTATTTAGGCCTCGGAATAGTAGTGTAGATTTGATACGAATTTCAAAACTAGAGTTTTCAAACTTTCTTCATCCAAAACTTTTGTACAAAAATATAGATATATTGTATGGTTGAAAAATCCTTTAAATACATATTTATAGACTCAAACCATATGCATGAAATTAGTGGTGTTGTCTCAACAATGATCTTGTAAAACAATGTATCTTTGAAAGTGAGATAAGCTTTACACTTGAAAAGAAATTAGTTTTGCTTTGAAAAATTTCCTAAATTATCATAAGTGAGTATTTCCTTCTTTGACTCTAATTCTTAGTTATTGAGAATATTTAAATTTTCAAAAAGAAATTTTCATCTTTTAAGTTTCTCATAATTTTATTTCTAGTGGTTTGGAAAACATAGTTTTTCCTAAATACTTCATGGGTATATGTTCTATAGCTTTTCTTAGATCCACTTTAAAAGAAATGATCTTTATAAGTAAATTTTTGAAAACTTATCTAGACTTTAGTATTTAAAATGTTGGTAGAAAATTTTGATAAATGTGTTTAAGAAAACTTTTGGTTGATTAAGGAATGTTTAAAGAAACTTTCTTATTTTATTTGTTTGAAAGAAGAGTTTGTAATAACTTTATGTATTTCTTGATAAAATCTCATATAGTGTTATTACTAAAACTTGAGCTAAACTTGTCTAGCTTTAGAAAAATATTTGTTAAGATAAAACCTTTAAATCTGTATCGAAAAATAATTTCTTATGTAACAAAATTTATTTATTTATTTTTTTTTTTTTTTTAAAGAGAGTTCATTTTTATTACTTAAGAAAACTCATTTTCATTATGGTTGAGACAATAACAACATATTCATGTATGAATGAGAATTTATAACTATGAGAAATATAAAAACAACATAAATAAAATAAGAGCATAAAAATAAAGTCAAGTATTGGGAACCTTAGCTTCATCAAGGTATCCCGGGACTAAGAATAGACTAGTCCTCAAAAGAAAAAGAAAAGCAAAGAAATAAAATTGTTTTGACTTGATATGGACAAGTCTAAGACTAGAAATACTAGTCTTAATATTTGCATAAAACAAGTAAATAAATAAATTGCAAGACTTGAAAATAAATAAATAACAAGTGAGCTTATATGCTCTAAATAAATATATATACATAATATATATATATAATACTTATATGAGTTAGGTTAGAAATCAATAACAACATAATAACATAAAGAAAAGAATAGAACATGAACAAAAACAAAACATGAATAAATTGTTGCTTCTTTAACTCAATGAGTCTAAGAAACATACACTAAACTCATGTTAAGTTATATGAACATGATGAGTAAATAAGAAATTTTTACCTAAAGTTTATGTGTTGGTTGAAGAAGAAAAGAATGGGTTGTAATATTATGTGGGAATGGATTTTTTCTAAGGAAGAGAGAGAACTTGAGAGAGATTTTGGGAGAGGAATTTTGTGGAGTGATTTTGAGAGAGTTTCGGTATGAATTTTTGTTGTGTGAAAGAATGGAAGAGGAAGGGGATTTTATAGATTTTTGGGAGTGGAAATTAGATGTAATTAAATAATTTGAAAAAGAAAATAAAATTGATGTGATTAAAGAAGTGATGTGTAAAGTGTGATGTGATTAAAGTTGTATGGGGAAGGTAAATTGTAAGGTATAGGTGTGGTAGAGTGTAAGAATAGAGTGTAAGAAAAAGTAGAGATAAGTGAATAGTAATGAATAGTAGAAAAGTACTATGAATAGTAGACTAGACAATTAAAATACCGGTAGTAAAGAAAATCCGTAAAAGGCCTATATCTGTTATTTTTAGTTACCGAAAAATTATAAAACTGATATTTTTGAAAACCTTATATTTTACGAATCTATTGGTGTTGTCAGAATAATTTTGCTATCCAATGCATCGGGCACGGTTTTCGAAAACTGATCCCGATCGGACCCAAAAGACACTAGAAAAATTCAAATCTGATATTTTTAGGCTTTCCTATATAATTACGAACCATATTCCACAATTATTTCAATTTCGTTTTCTAGGGTTTAAGAACACGGGATTGCCGGATCTAGATTCACTAGACTAAATATAGCACTAGGTTAATTTTTGGGTTTCGTTTCAACTTCCGGTTCTTAGGGTTTACTAATATTATCGAAAAATCTAGGGGCTTACATTAGCTATAGATAATAAATCAAAAACGCATGATTGTTAAAGTTTACAAAATCTAAGGGGCATTCCCCTGCAAAAGAATAACAGTCTATTACAGTCATCCAGAGTCCTTACTTTCCAATGGAAGTCTATACAAAAAGGAATGAATTAAACTTCTATAGGAAACTCCTATCTCCGGTACCTGCGCTGTGGCTTCTCTTGGCCTAAGCCATATAAACTCATGCTGCAAAAGATAGAAACTATAGGGGCGTAAGCTAACTAGCTTAGTGAGTAATACTTCCATAACACAATTAATTTCAATCATTCAAACAAGTGATTATTCAAGCATGTGTATGCACCATACAAATGTGATCAACAAACATATGACCAACCGGAAATCATATATGGATGGACTTACGCCCTCCATCCCGGGTTAGCAGATTAACGAATCCTACGGTACGACGCCGTTTAAGCTCACGGTCAACTGATTAAAAGCTCGTTTTATGGATCACGATTAACCTCACATTCGTTTTATGGATCACGATTAACCACACATTCGTTTTATGGGTCATGAAAAACCAACCAATGCAAATGCTCCAACCCCATTGTGACATGAATGAACTCAATTTATAGTCGGAGTCGAGTAGTTATTAATTCAATTCTTTTAAGTGACCAACAGGTATTCGTAGACATTCATCATAGGATTCTAGTAAAACAGTCAATATCTTAACACCAGTTTCGATATACCTTAAGCTCATTTCACATATCAACAATCAACAACATAAATAATTCCCACATACTCCTCATGCTTGTACAATTCCTTTTTATCTTTGCCTACATCACTAGTGCCACTACATTACATTCACAAGCATTAATTGAGAGTGGAAGTAAACTCACTCGGCCATGGGACACCAAACTTCTCAATAATAATAATCGGGAGGTAGAGTGTCGTCCTGCTCGGAATCACCTACCAATCAAGAATAATCCTAATGAGATTCTCACCATGTAATTAAATCAAACTATACATCTAGACTAGTTGAATTCGGATTTCTCGCTATTTTTGGAAGTTCCGACTTAAAACGGCCATAACTTGGTCATTTTAACTCGGAATTTCGCAAACTTTATATCGATCTTCATCTACTTCGAAAGATCTATCTAATTCAATATTAAATCCAAGTTTTGAAAATAATAGGGTCACGGAATAGTGGGATCAGTTCTGTCCCGCAATTGACCCAATCTCGAAAATTTGCTTTGCCTTTGATAAAAAGTATTCCTAGATGATGATTCATGCATGAATGATATGGGAATGAATTACTAATGTGTATGCTATGTAATGAACTCAATATGTGCATGGTCATGATGATTTTTGTAGTAATAAACTTTTAGGAACTCCTAAGTGTTTGGGAAAGTTTCATATAAACTAATTCTAAGAAGTTATTTTCCCACATTATACTCCTTAGGGTTTCTTTGGTTTTTAATCTTGTAATCTACTTATTATTTAACTAAAAATAGGTTCTCAAAGTCTATAATAGTCATGGCCTCCATTCATGCACAAAAATTCACATTTTTCATTTGGTAAACATGTTTTCAATTAAGCTATTTGTAAAAATCCGAATTTTCCAAATTTTCTTTTCTTACATTTTTCTTAAGGGAAATCTAGTCTAATGCATTGAAAATTGGGGCTTCAATGTATACATTATCTAAGGACTTCATTTAGCTTATAAAACATTCATTTTAGGCTTACATACTAAGTGTTTATTTAGGCATTACACAAAGTTACGAATTTGACTACACAACTAAAGTCAACACTTTTCATTCTAACTTCACCTCTTGTTTTTCTTATTTTTATTATGCCTAACTCATCTAAACTCATGAAAATAATTCCTTCAACATGTCTATTGCACATACCCTTCATTTTTCTTATGAAATATAAGTTTTAAATTGATTTTGGAGGTCTTTAGGGTAGGGTTTCCATTTCATCCGAATTTTCAACTTTCCATATCTAACAAAGTCCTTCCTTTTTCAATGTTCTTGCCATCTATATGTGGAGATATACTATCTAACATCTCTATACATGAACAAGACTTCATTTTTATGATCAACAAAGCACATAAACAAAAATGAACCTATGATCATGCATGTACATAAAGTGGTGAATGTCTAAACCTTAGATCTACTACATATGATGTATATAGCATGGGTCTCATGGCATGAACAACAATATAAATACAAGATCACTACTTTATATGCATGAACATTATGAAATCTTAACAAAACACATCTAAACACTAGATCCATGTCTTATGATGGCTTGACATTCTTGTTCATGCATTTCCATGTCCCTAGCATGAGCATCATGGGGTTTTAATGAGGAAATACACAAGATATGGTCTTGCCATGATAAGAACTAGGATAAACAAGGCTTGAATCAACATACTAAAGGAGTCTTGAAGTGAAAAAGAGAAGGAACAAAGTTGGAAAATGAGAGGAAAGGGAGGGGGCAAGCTCACGGCATCAAGAGGGCAAAAGGGAGAGAGTTTTTCTCTTTTCAAAAGTTAAAATGAGGAGAAAATGAGAAGAGAGAGAGTATATTATGTATATATATGAAGTAAATTAGGGTTTAGTTCTACAAAATGGGATAAAAATAATTAAATGAGGGGAAAAAGAACAAGGGGGGGCACCGGCCAACATGTAGGGGTGTGTGTGTGTGTGTTTTAAAAATTTGATATTTGTAATTTAGTAAATGAATTAGTAATAAATGTAATAATTATTTAAGAGACAAATTTTCTTGGAAAAGAAAATTGAAATGAGTAGTTGTAAGGATGTAAGAATAGGGTATGGGTAGTGTGTAGTGTAGGTTGTACTTGTGAATAGTAGACAAGACATCTACTTTACCGGTTGTTCCGAAAACACGGGAAAAGCTATAACTGTAATTTTTATAACTCGGAAAATTATGAAATTGATATTTTTTGGAATCCTTATAAAATTACGGTTCTAATGAATATTCCGGAACATTTTTCTGAATCCGTGGCCTGGGGCATGCTTTTCCGTAATTGGGCTCGGGAAGGCCCGGAATTGAAAAATTCCCGAATTTAAAACTTTCAAAGGTTTGAAATGTACTTTGAAACAATAATTCAAATTCATTTACTCCATAATATTTATTTTACTATGAAACCGAAGGAAAGCCGGATTTATGGTTCTTAGGCTCCATTCACTAAACTCAATCTGATCGGATTAGGGTTTCGTTTCCAACTCCTGGGGTTTTCTAGCTACTGAGAATTTCCGGGGTTTACATCAGCACAACAGGCATCTGTAGCCATGCTAATGCCTGAAAATGCACAATCTCACACTGTACCCTTACCTTCACCACTACCCTCAACGTCGTACAAGAGCTCTTTGCCTGAGTTCATAAGGTAATTGTCACGCCCTGAAGGGTATCCTAAACGTGGCAGTCCACCGTACTCAATATTAAAGCCTAAGAATGACCACTCAAGTCACGCGGAGGCTTCCATACTATGTACAAGGCGTCTAACACATAGAGGAGACACATCGAAAGGATACATTTTATGTTGATACAATTGAGTAACAATGTAAAGGAAATACAAATTTACTATACTCTAGATGCAAATCACTATAATTCATATACGAATCGCTATACTTCAAAATACAAATCATTCAAATTCAATTACATTCATTCACCGACTTTCCTACATAAACTATTACAAGATAAATCATAAAACTAGCTGATAACTTCAAACATTCGTATTCTTTGCCGAAATCCCGGAGTCATTCCCAGCTCCAACCAATTCGGTCCCCACTTTGCATTCTTGAGATAATCTATTCATTTAAACAACTATTGGGGTATAAGCTACACTAGCTTAGTAAGAATTCCCTTAGTTCCGTACCATAACAAGCAAGTTAATATCAATCATATGCTATGCATGAACAAACACGTGAGCAAGCAATTATGCATGGGCATCCGAAAACCCACACACAGAACGGATTTACGCCCTCCGTATCTTGGGTTAGGAATGCTATTGAATCTACACGACCGCATCTAGTCCCCAAGCCCTCTGCTCTTAGCACTTGACTCGGCTAGGCTCATCCAAGAATGCATCCACATGCGCCTTAGTACCCCTTAATGAGCTCTGGCACCGGGTTCTTTATCCAAATGAGTCATCCACGAACCATACCGATCGACCTGTGTAGGAGTAGCATGCTACCAAATGCAATATGTCTGATGCGATGCGTGATCAATTTAATTTTCGCTTAGGTCAAAATATTTATACATTCTTTAGAGTGACCATCCAATATCATACACATAACAGAAATAATATGAATAGTGCAGTTATCAAATCAAATCGTGGTTTCGATATGCTTTAGTATTCTTTGGCATACATTCATCACAGCCTCATCATATATCCCATCCCCATTCATATCGATTTTTTTTTTTATCTTGTTCCTATAATTCTAATGCAACTAACTGCAAGCACAATCAAGGTAACAAAACAAGGAGAAAACTCACTCAACCACTGGATTACTGGTCTTCTAGTAATGATAATTCGGTGGTAGGGAATCGTCGATTTCGGACTCTCCTAAAAAAGAAGAAATACTCTAATAAGTATTTCAACTCAAACTGATCCAAACGATTTTATACGAACTATCAAATTCGCAATTCTCGTCCTAAGCAGGAATTCCAACTTAAAATGGCCATAACTTGGTCATTTTAACTCAGAATCTCGCAAATTATATATCAATTTCTATCTACTTCAAAAGATCTATCTATTTCTAATATTATTTTCAAGTTTTGAAAACATTAGTCTCGAACGAGGATCAGATCTGACAGTAACGTTTCCTATTTCCAAAAAATAGTTTTGTAAATGTTTGTAAGTTCCTACTATATAAATTGGCTATACATGCAATATGAATGATTTCCTAACATGAATGACATGAGATGAGCTCAATGTATACATGATCTTGATGATTTTTGCTAAAAGAAATTTTATAACTTTTTATTTTGCATGACCATAATAACAACTACTTATGAAAAATCTAGTTTTCTAACTTTTATCATTTCCATTTGTTTGGATTTGTTACTTAAGAAAATATAATTATTTTTGTCAAATTGAGTCTTCATTATATATTATTATTTGACCTTCATTTTACATAAAAATTTCCATTTTACACTTTGTAAACATGTTTTCAAGTGGGGTTGATTCCAAAATCCAAATTTTACAAAAATTAGTTTTGAGTGATTCCTTTAAGTAAAATCATTTGATACTTAGAAAATTTAGGGCTCAATCATACATAACCACTAAGGACTTCATTCTTACACAAAAATTTGCATTTTACACTTTGCAATATGTTTTTAAACAAGTTTTTTCACAAAATCCGAATTTTGGAAAATTTCGTTTCTTACATATTCTTATGAAAACTTGTTTAATGCATCAAAATTTGAAGCTTTGCTACATCTATTGTCAAGGACTTCATTTAACACATAAAACTTGCAATTTGAGCTCAAATACTAAGTGATTACATATGCATCATCTCAAATTGCGAATTTGACAATTTGATCACTAACTCAAAATTTTCCATTTTAATTCATTATTTGTTTTACACATTACTCATGCCTAAACTCATTTTAACTTGTAAAAATCATTCCTTAAAGATACCTATTACCTATACCCTCCATTTTTCACATAAAACATGAGTTTTGGAGTTGATAAATGGGTTTTAAAAATTGATCTTGGTTGGGATCCGAATTTAGAAAATTTATTTTTGGTCATATCTTTTGATAAAATCTATCTAAACTTATGAAAATCCATTCCTTACATATCCTATCCTAAGAGCCTTTCATTTCTTAAATAAAACTTCATTTTTGAGTTAGAAAACATGTTTTTTAAAATGTGCCTTGGCCAAAATCCGAAAATAAGATTTTTATTTTGAAAATAACTTTTGAAAATTACATTAGATTCTTGTAAAAGAAGCCTTGATTATACATTATTAAGCCTTCATTTTCTTAAAGTAAAAATTACATTTTGACACTTGGAAAGTGGTTTTTAAATATGGGTCTTGCTAAAATACGAATTTCACTACTTTTGTTCAGTTCAAATCTAAGATCTACACATAATATGAACATAGATCTAAATGAAACCATGAAAATAAACTTTAACTCATAGATCTAAACTTTACTTATCAAAATCATTCATTTATGTTGTATACCCTAAGCCTTCATTTTAAATGAAAAAATGCACATTTTGAAGTTGAAAAATCACTTTTCTAAATATAGTTCCATTTTCATCCGAATTTTCAAAATTATTTTGTTTGAAAATAAAATAGATCTTGAGTTTCCTACAACTTTCCTACCATCATCATGCTATAGCAAGTTGTTCATGAACATAAAACAAATGTCTAATGCATTTATTAACTCAAAACACTAGATCTAGTCTTCTAAACTAGTTTTAAATGCATAAATCACTAAGATAGACATGTGGATACTAGATCTATGCATAAATCATAAGAAATAACAAAAATAACAACTCAAATAACTAGATCTATGGCATAAACGAAAATCAAAGCTACAAAAATTTAGATCTACAAAATATATCAAATTTAAACAAGAAAATAATTGAAATTCAAGATAATAAAAGTGGAGAAAAGGAGTGTTTCATTTTTGGCATCATCAACTTAAGCTTTTAAGCTTATGGAAGGTCATTTGATGCATGAAACCTTCATTACACTTTACCTATATCACCTATGGAGCTTTGGGAAGAAGATTTGCTTAGAAATCTTAAAGAATAAAGTGTGGAAGCCATGGAAGAAGAAGGGGGCAGCTTGTGTTCTTGAGGAAACAAGAACAAGAAGAAGAAGAAAAGAAAGGAAAAAGAGAAAGAAAAGGTTAAAGAATGAAAGAAGGAAAGTGGGTATGTAAGCCCCAGAAAATTTCAGTAAATAATTCCAAGATGAACTTCGAAAATAAACCCTAAAAATCACTCCAAATTAAAATCGAATTTCGACAAGTCCTAAATCACAAATGAATCCAAAAATTTCTTAATCATGAGAAAATGAAAATCCTAAAAAATAATAATAATAATAAAATAAGGACTCAGTGGTCTTAAATTCCAAAACCACTACGTACGACAAATTCCATACGTGACTCCGATTTATAAAATCGGGTAAAATAGATAAAAAAAATGAATTATTAAAAAGTAAATAACGATTAACTTTCAGAAATGAAACTCAATTCAAAATTTCCAAAAACGTTAAAAGATAATAAATACTTACAAAAAGGAAATATAAAATAAATTTCTCAAATTAAATACATGGTATAAACATAAAATATCAGTTTCCAAATTGGCAAAGATCTAAACCGGAAAATCACCCGGAAACCTTAAGCGGAATACAATAATTAAGTTCGGCAATCTAGCGCCCCTAACCCTAGAGGCCGAGATGTAGTTTAAATATATAGAATAACTCATAATAATATAAGTTTGTTTAAAAATATCAGATTGGTAAATTTTTGACCTAATTCGAACCCGTTAGGATACAGACTTCGAAAAGCATGTCCCGGGGCTCGAGATATAAAAAATATACCAATAGTACCGTTAGACTCGTAATTTCATAAAATTTCCAAATATATCAGTTATGAAATTTTTCGGATTATAAAAGTTACAATTATAACCTTTTTATCGTATTTCCGTTATTACCGGTAATTGAGTAGTCTTGTGCACTATTCATTTTTGACCTAATGAATACCTTGTTTTCTTTATTTTCTAAAAACGTTTTATGTTGGTTTTATTTATCTTTTTCTAAGTGACTTTTGAAAATAAAATTTTCTAGTTTCTAAGTTACATTAATACTATATTTGAAGTTTTCTGGAAAATATGCTATTCTTCATTTTTCTTGTGTAAATTCCTTTGTTTACTTGTTTTGCAAAAATTCTCACTTGATATTTCTCATTCTCTTTCTCATGTCTCATATTTTTCAAAAATAATTACCTATGCATGAAAATTTGTTTTCTTCATAAAAACAATGTGGAACAATTAAGGACTTTTTGTAGAAAAACTAATTTCTATAATCTTATTAACTTCTTCTTGTAACTTGAAAAGAAATAACTTTATTATTTTTAAACCATAAATCTTCTTTGCCTATTTGTTTGCAATGGTCTTTACTTAAAAATTTCCTTAGTCATCCATCTTATTTTTCTTTCTTATGGAAAGAACCATTTTTGTCAACAAAATATTTTCTTTTGAAAAATAAGGTGGGATAAGGATCTATGTGGCTTTTCAAAGTAAAAATAGTTTATAAAATTTATAGTGAGTTCTTTTTGTAACATGAAAAGGATGAGTTTATTTTGTGTTGCTTTATAGATTTTATACTTTACATAAACTTATTTCTAAGTGACAAAATTCTTCTTTTTGTTTAAATAAAACTTTGGACAACAATTTAAATGAACATGATTATGAGGATAATAATAAACAAAATAACATAAAACATAAATAATAAAGTCAAGTATTGGAGTCTTAACTTTTTCAAGGCTCCCGGGACTAAGAAATAGACTAGTCCCATAATAAAATGAAATGAAAGAAGGAAAAGCTTGTTTTGACTTGATGAGGACAAGTCTAAGACTAGAGACTAGTCTTAATTTCAACAAGAAATAGATAAATAAATTGCAATGGAAAAGTAAATAAATTGCTTTGCATGAAGTAAATAAATTGCAAGTGAGCTTATATGCTCTAAAGAATACGTATATATATATAGATACATGAACAATAATAAAACGACATAAACATAAATGGATTGACATGAACAAGAACAATACATGAACATAATGTAGTTTCCATAACTTGTAGTATTTGGAAACTCACACTATGGTCATGTAAAGTTACATGACATGAAGAAGAAGAAAGAAATATAAAGTGGTTACCTAAAGAAGATTTTGATATGGTTATGTGGTTATGGGTTTTTGTTGTTTGTGGAAGTTGTTGTGGAATTGTTTTGAGAGAGTTTTGAGATAATATTTTGAGAGAGTTTTGAGAGGAGATTTGGGAGAGTTTTGAGAGGAAAATTTGAGAGAGTTTTTGTATGAATTTGTGGGTAGTGAATGTGTGAAAGAAGTGAAAGAGAAGGGGGATATTTATAGGATTTTGAGGAGTGATTTTTGTGTGATTAAAATAAAGTGAAAATTAAAACAAATTGAGAGCATTAGAGGGGGGGGGGGGGGGGGGCGTGGGGCGCCGGCCATGCATGGGGGAAGGGGATTTGTTTTGTTTTTTGACTTTTTGGAAAGATAAAAGATGTAATATGTAAGGTAGATGTGATATAAAGTTATGAGAAAGGTAAAAAGTTAAGATTATAGGTTATGTAGAGTGTAAGAACAGGTGTAAGAAAAAGTAGAGATAAAAGAATAGTGTAGAATAGTAATGAATAGTGTAATGTAAAATAGATATGACAATTAAAGTACCGGTAGTAAGAAAATACGCGTATAATAGCTATATCTGTTATTTTTACTTATCGAAAAATTACGAAACTGATATTTTTGGAAAACTTATATTTTTACGAGTCTAACGGTGTATTCGGAATATTTTTACTATTCCGGGCTTCCGGACACGTTTTCGAGAACTGTATCTGTTCGGGTTCGAAGGACACCCGAATTTCGCGAAACTGAAACTTTTATAAAACCTATGGTTATTACGAACTATTTTAGCTAATTATCCCAACTTTGTTTTTCCGGGCCAAAGAAAACAACAATGCCAGATTTAGATGGATACGGTAAACTAGGGTTTTGTTGACCTTTAGGGTTTCGTTTGACTTCCGGTTTAGGGTTTTATGCTTAAACTGATTTCGAAAATTTAGGGGTTTACATTTCCTCTCTTTTTCCTCTCTTTCTTTCTTCTTCTTGTTCATGTTTCTCCAATAAACAAGCTGCCCCCTTCTTCTTCCATGGCTTCCACACTTCATTTTTAAAGATTTTCTAAGCAAATCTTCATCCCAAAGCTCCATAGGTGATATAGGTAAAGTGTAATGAAGGTTTCATGCATCAAATGAACTTCCATAAGCTTAAAAGCTTAGGATGATGATGCCAAAAATGAAATCTTTCTCTTCTCCACTTTTATTATCTTGTATTACAATTATTTTCTTGTTTAAAGTTGATATATATGGTAGATCTAACTTTTTATAGCTTTGATTTTTGTTTATGCCATAGATCTTGCTATTTAAGTTATTATTCTTATTATTACTTATGATTTATGCATATATTTCTCATTCACATGTGTTCATGCTTTCAAAACTAGTTTAGAAGGCTAGATCTAGTTGTTTTAGGTTCATACATGCATTAGACTTATGTTTTATGATCATGAACAACTTGTAATAGCATGATGATGGTAGGAAAGTTGTAGGAAACTCAAGATCTATTTTATTTTCAACAAAAACAACTTTTGAAAATTCGGATGAAAATGGAACCATATTTAGAAAAGTGGTTTTTCAACTTCAAAATGTGTATTTTTCATTTAAAATGAAGGGCTTAGGGTATAGATAACATAAATGAATGATTTTGATAAGTAAAGTTTAGATCTATGAGTTTATAGTTCATTACCATGGGTTTCTTTTAGATCTATGTTCATATTATGTGTAGATCTTAGATTTGAACTTGAACAAAATTTGTGAAATTCGTATTTTGGCAAGACCTCCATTTAAAAACCACTTTCCAAGTGTCAAAATGTAATTTTTACTTAAGAAAATGAAGGCTTAATATATGTATATCATCAAGACTTCTTTTTACAAGAATCAAAAGTGATTTTCAAAATAAAAATTCTATTTTCGGATTTTGGCCAAGGCCTATTTTAAAAACATGTTTACCAACTCAAAAATGAAGTTTTTATTTAAAAATGAAAGGCTCTTAGGATAGGATATGTAAGGAATGGATTTTCATGAGCTTAGATAGATTTTATCAAAAGATATAACCAAAAATGAATTTTGTAAATTCGGATTCCAACCAAGACCAATTTTTAGAACCCATGTATCAACTCCAAAACTCATGTTTTATGTGAAAAATGAAGTATATAGGTAATAGATATCATTAAGCAATGATTTTTACAAGTTAGAATGAGTTTAGGCATGAGTAAAGTGTTAAACAAGTAATGGAATTAAAATGAAAAATTTTGAGTTAGTGATCAATTGTCAAATTCGTAATTTAAGATGATGCATAAGTAACCACTTAGTATTTGAGCTCAAATTGCAAGTTTTATGTGTTAAATGAAGTCCTTAGACAATAGATGTAGTAAAGCTTCAAATTTTAATGCATTAAACAAGTTTTTCCCAAAGGAATCATGCAAAAAGTGGATTTTCTAAAATTCGGATTTTTGAGTAAATCATATTGGAAAACATATTTGCAAAGTGTAAAATGCAAATTTTTGTGTAAGAATGAAGTCCTTAGTAGTTATATATGGTTGAGCCTTAAATTTCTAAGTATCAAATGATTTTTACTTAAAGGAATCACTCAAAAACTAATTTTTGTAAAATTCGGATTTTGGAATCAACCCCACTTGAAAACATGTTTACAAAGTGCAAAATGGAAATTTTTATGTAGAAATGAAAGTCATAAGTAATAGATATAATGAAGACTCAATTTTAACAAAAATAATTATATTTTCTTAAGTAATAAATCCAAAACAAATGGAAATGATCAAAGTTAGAAAACTAGATTTTTATAAGTAGTTGTTATTATGGTCTTGCAAGATAAAAAGTTATAAAATTTCCTTTTAGCAAAAATCATCAAGATCATGCATACATTAAACTCATCTCATGTCATTCATGTTAGGAAATCATTCATATTGGATGTATAGCTAATCTATATAGTAGAAACATTACAAACATTTACAAAACTATTTTTCGGAATCGGAAACCGTTACTGATCAGATCTGATCCCTCTGTTCCGAGACCTAAATGTTTTCAAAACTTGAAAATAATATTAGAAATAGATAGATCTTTCGAAGTAGATAGAAATCGATATATAATTTGTGGGATTCCGAGTTAAAATGACCAAGTTATGGCCGTTTTAAGTTGGAATTTTCGCTTAGGACGAAAATTGCGAATTTGATAGGTTGTATAAGATAGTTTGGATTAGTTAAGTGATGAAATACTTATTAGAGTATTTCTTTTTTTAGGCGATCCCGGATTCGACGATTCCCTACCACCGGATTACTTGTACTAAGAGACCGGTGATCCAATGGCCGAGTGAGTATTACTTCCGATTTCATTTATTGTATGTGATTGTAATAATAGTTGCACTAGATATTTGGTAAAGATAAAATGGATATGCATGATGGGGACGAATGGGAACTATGTATGCTTGTTGTTGATATGAGAAATGGAATGTAAGAATATCGAAGCCGAGTGATTAACTATTGCTTGTATAGATGAATTAGAATTGATTGTCTGCGATTATTGACTGATCACTTAAAAGAATTGGTATAATGATTATTCGGAATTGAAGATGAAATTGAACTCATTCATACACGATGGGGATGGAGCATTAGCATTTGTTGGTTTATCGTTGTACCTTAAACGATTTTATAGTTTATAGTTGTCCGTAAGCTGAAACGGTCTTGGTCGTACCGCAGGATTCGTTAATCTGCTAACCCGGGATGGAGGGCGCAAGTCCATCCACATATGATTTCCGGCAGGTCATATGTTTGTTGAATTCACTGTTGATGCATATCACTTGTCTGACTAATCACTTGATTGTATGATGTGTTATAAATGTAATCCTGGAAGTTTTCACTCACTAAGCTAGTGTAGCTTATACCCCAATAGTTGTTTAAATGAACAGGTTATCTCAAGAATGCTAAGTGGGGACTGAGATGGTTGAAGTCGAGAATGACTTCAGATTCCGGCAAGACATAAGAATGTTTGAAGTTATTAGCTAGGTTTTATTATTGCCTTGTAATAGTTTATGTAATAGAATCTTTTGATGATTGTATTGAAGTTTAATGAGTTGTATTTTGAAGAATAGTGAATTGAATTTCCTTTACATTGTTACTCAAGTTATATCAACATGAAATGTATCATTCCGATGTGTCTCCTCTATGTGTTAGACGCCTTGTACATAGTATGGAAGCCTTCGCATGACTGAGGTGGTCATTCTTAGGCTTTAATATTGTGCGTGGCGGACTGCCACGTTTAGGGTACCCTTCGGGGCGTGACAAGATAAATGAAGGAGAGAGAGAAAATGAGTGTTTTAATTGTAAGAAAAGAAGAAAAAAAAATAAAACAAGGCAGCCAATGTGTGTGTGTGCTGCACGTGAATTGTATAGGAGGGAGAGAGAGGAATTTGATGAAATTTGACTTGAAATTAATTTGTGTAATAAATGTGTAATGTAGCTTTCTTAAGAAGGAGTAGTAAATAATTATTTTAGTCAAAATGGAGTAAACGAAAGGACAATAGCAGCCATAAAGAGGGTCAAAATCTGCCATGAAGTGAAAAAGAAGTGATATGTGTAAGGTGTACTTAAAGGTATGGGTTGTAAAGGTACTTTTTAAATAAAATAAAACAAAATAAAATAAATAAAATTATAAAATTTATTCCAAATATTTGTAGCATATTTTTCATAATTAAAATTAAATAATTATTTGAATTATTTTAGTATTTTAACAATTATGTTATCGGTATGATTAAAATACGCGAATATAGGTTATAAATAATATTTTTATAACCCGAAAAATTCTAAAAAAAAATTATTTTATGAAAATATAAATATTTTTAAATTATTAAATTAATTTATTTCATTTTTGTCTAAAAACATAAGGCTTTATAAGAATAATAAAATTTTGTAATGAAATAAAAATGAATAGTGCAAAAGACTAATCAATTATCCGTAATAATGGAAATACGATAAAAAGGTTATAACCGTAACTTTTATAACCCGAAAAATTTTATAACTAATATATTTGGAAATCTTATGAAATTACGAGTCTAACGGTACTATTGGTATGTTTTTGATATCTCGAACCCCGGGACATGCTTTTCGAAGTCTGTATCCCAACGGGTTCGAAATAGGTCAAAAATTATATCACTCTTGATACTTTTAACAAATTATATTACTATGTTATTTACATATTAAACTATATCTTGGCCTCTAGGGTTAGGGGCGCTAGATTGGGACTTAGGCTATTGCATTCGGTTAGGGTTTCAGGTGATTTTCGATTTAGATCCTTGCCAACTTGGAAACTAGTATTTTATGATCATACAACATATTTGATTTGAGAGATTTATTTTACATTTCATTTTTGTAAGTATGTAATATCTCTTAATGTTTTCGGAATTCTTGAATTGAGTTTTATTTCCGAGGTCAATCATTATTTACTTATTAATAATTTGTTTTTGGGCTTTTTTATAAGTCGTAGAGTTAAATATGGAATTTTCGTACGTAGTGGTTTTGAATTTGAAGACACTGAGTTCTATTTTATTTTTAAGGATTTTCATTTTCTCATGATTAAGAATTTTTGGATTCATTCATGATTTAGGATTGTCGAAATTCGATTTTAATTTGGAGTGATTTTAGGGTTTATTTTCGAAGTTCATCTTGGAATTATTTACTGAACTTTTTCGGGGCTACAGTAATAGATACTATGAGGGAGCCTTTGGAAAACCTGATGAGGCGATGATTGGTTGCCCAAATAGAATGGTCGTTTGATGCATTTGAAGTACCCCGCACTTAAGGGTAATTATGGTACATACCTGCTAGTGCTGAATGCGAGGGTATGGTGGGAATTAAGAAGAGGGAACTTGTGCCACGGTTACATGGGAGATGTTCCGCTATGAATTCCTTGAGAATTACTTTTCCTGGAAGTCTTGGGTACAGTACAGTACGGATTTTCTGCACATATCACAAGAGGAGCACAGTGAAATAATATGAGACCGAGTTCAGTAGGCTGCTCCATTATCCCTGACTCATACAAATATAGTGAGGAACTGAAGAGACAAGTATTTCTGATGGCTTGGATGAGGATATGAGAGTGAAACTTAAGGAGTTGGATATCAAGACTTTTAGAGAAGTGGTTAAAAGACCCTGGATTGTTGAAGAGGCCAAAAGAGAAAAACAAAGACCGCAAATAGAATTACCCTCTGTGTTTAGAAGAAAGTTTGTGGGGATTAAGTTCAAGGTATCCCCAGAAAAGGTTCGAGCCACTTTATGGCTTCAAAGGAAATACAGCAGGGGAAATGGAGGGAAGAATGTCCCTAAAACCCTAAGTTGCTGGAAGTGCAAGGGAGAGCACTACCTTAGGAGATGTCCGCAATTGAGGGAAAGTGCTATTTCTGCGAGGAGGCAAGTCATAAGATCTCCGAGTGCCCTAAGAAGGCTACCATACTTGCTTTGTCTGTAAGCAAGTTGGACACTTTGCCAACGAGTGCCCATAGAGGACGGGTGCCCCAACTAGACCTTTGGAGGGTCATCCTTGATGAAACAGGAAACGAGAATAGTGGAAACCCCGACGTCGTTCTAGATAGGTATGCAGGCATGAATATAACTTAGAGGGACAATAGGTTTGAGGAAGCTGAGGACGAAGGATATAAATTGGCTGCCTTAGAGGAAGATGATGGCTAAGATTTTGGACTTGTAATAGGTTAGTCTTCTAATCCTTATCTCTGTTTTTCAAATGATTATAATCTGCTTAGGATCCAAAGGTTATAAAAAGGAGAAATAAGTATCATAATCTAAGATAAAGTTAGGAATGAACTAGAATGGTTTGGATATGATTAGTCATGTTGAATACATGATGCATATTAGTAGATAAAACTACTGCTTACACTTTGTTTGACATTGGAGCCACACACTCATTTATCACCACCAGTCTGGAAAAACAAGTTGGATTACCAATAGCTACCGCCACATCCAGCTTTCGTATCAAGACTCCAACTAGAAATGTGTCACGTCCCGAAGGGTACCCTAAACGTGGCAGTCCGCCGTACACAATATTAAAGCCTAAGAATGACCACCTCAGTCACGCGAAGGCTTCCATACTATGTACAAGGCGTCTAACACATAAAGGAGATACATCGGAATGATACGTTTTATGTTGATACAATTGAGTAACAATGTAAAGGAAATACTATCCACTATACTCCAAATACAAAACACTATACTTCAAAATATAATTCATCAAACTTCAATTACATTTATCCCAAGACTTCACTACATAAACTATTACAAGGCAAATCGTAAAGCTTAGCCAAAAACTTCAAGCATTCTTATATCTTGCGGAATCCCGAAGTCATTCTTGACTTCAACCATCTCGGTCCCACTTAGCATTCTTGGAATAACCTGCTCATTTAACAACTATTGGGGTATAAGCTACACTAGCTTAGTGAGAATTCTCTTAATTTCGTACCATAACAAGCAAGTAAATCAATCATATGCTATGCATGAACAAACACGTGAGCAAGCAATTATGCATCGGTATCCGGAACCCACACACAGAACGGATTTACGCCCTCCGTATCTTGGGTTAGGGATGGTATTGAAGTCTACACGACCGCTGCTAGTCCCCAAGCCCTTGGCTCTTAGCACTCGCCTTAGTTAGGCTCACACATGGAATGCATCCCGATGCGCCTTAGTTTCCTATGAATAAGCTTGATCCCGGGTCTCATTATTCAAACGAGTCCTCGGACCATACCAATCGACCTGCGTAGGAGTAGCATGCTATCAAATGCAATATGTCCGATGCGATGCATGATCAATTTACTTTTTGCTTAGGTCAAAATTTTATACATTCATTAGAGTGACCAGGCAATATCATACACATAAATAATATGAACCATGCAGTTATCCAATCAAATCGTGGTTTGATATGCTTTAGTATTCCTTGGCATACATTCATCACAGTTTCATCATATATCCCATCCCCATTCATATCGATTTTTATCTTGTTCTTAAAATTCTAATGCGACTAATTACAAGCACAATCAAGTAACAAAACAAGGAGAAAACTCACTCGGCATTGGATCACCGGTCTTCTAGTAATATAATCCGGTGGTAGGGAATCGTCGAACTCGGGATAATCTAAAAAGAAAGAAATACTCTAATAAGTATTTCAACTCAAACTAATCCAACGACTTCTTACGAACTATCAAATTCGTAATTCGCGTCCTAAGCGGGAATTCCAACTTAAAACGACCATAACTTGGTCATTTTAACTCGGAATCTCGCAAATTTTATATCGATTTCTATCTACTTCGGAAGAGCTTTCTAAATATGAAGTTTAAATAAATTTTTGAAAATATCTAAGCCTCGGAACTGAGGGATCAGATCTGTACAGCGGTGTTATTGATTCCGAAAATGCGGTTTTCATGAATTCACTTGAGATTCCTAAATACAAAATGAAACTAAATACCATGGTAATGATTTTCCCTATCATGAATGTCATAACATGAACTCTAATGCCTAAGTTCTTATAACTTTTTAGACTTAAAGAATTTAAATAAACTTTTTCTTAAAAAACCATTTTATGCTATTGTTTAACAAGTGAGTTTACTACACTTGATCACACTTACTTATTACAAGGATTTTCTTTAAGAAAACACTCCACTTTGTTTAAAGAAATTTTGACCCTCATATAAGTTATATCCTAAGGCCTTTATTTCTTCAATAAAAACTTCATTTGTAAACTTTTAAGTGGGTCTTTTACTAGGGTGATTCAAAAATCCGAATTTAGAAAATTCCATTTCCAAGTTGATTCCTTCAAGAAAAATGTATTTTATACTTAAAACTTTAAGTATTTATTTTACCTAAACCCTAAGGACTTCATTTATTTAAGAAAATACCATTTTTGAAGTTGGAAAACTAGTGTTTTCTACCCATCTATCCATTATTACGAATTTGGCCTTCAAGACTTTTGACTCAAAACTTCCATTGGACTTCATCTCTTGTTTTCAACATTTTCTTTAGTAAAAACTTATTTAGACTCATGGAAATACTACTAAACATTATCTATTACCTATAGGATCCATTTCTCTTGTAAAATATATGTTTAGAAGTTGATAAAAGTGTTTTTAAACCAGATTTCCAAAGTCATCCGAATTTACACAAGTTCATTTCTTGAAAAGTGTTTTCCTTTTTACTTTATTAACTCATTACCTATAGATCTATATACTAGGAAGGTTATTTACTAAGGACAAAAACATTAAAGACCATTAATGCACATAAACTCAAATAATGATGAGATCTTAAATGCCTACATGAATATGAGTAGTAAAATGGTAGATCTACTATATCAAGCGCTTAAATAAGTTTTGAAAACATAAAAACTACATTTTATAAAAGATCTTTGTTAAAAATACTTTTTGATGGATAAACATAAAGCCTTTGGCATGAAAACTCCTTTCAATGCTAGATCCACTTTGTAATGGTTCGGTTTTCTTGTCTTGATATCTCATTGTCCCTACCAAAAGATCATGGGGACAACTGGTTGAAATATCCAAGAATCACTAGCCATAACAAAGATCTAAGGGTGGAAGGGGTAAAAGTTTACTTACTTGAAGTGGAATGGAAGATGAAAAGAAGAAATGGAAAGTTGAGTGTGTGTGTGTGGGGGCTTTAGTTCACGGCAAAGGAGGGGAAAATGAGAGGATTTTGAGAGCTTTTACACTTTGTAAAAGTTGAAAAGTGAAAGAATGAGGAAAGAGAGAGAAAAAGTAGTATATATATGGATTGGAATTAGGTTAAATGAAGAAGGAAAAATTTTAAATTGGAGCATGGAGGGGGGAGGCTTTTCACGCCGGTTTTGGGAAGCTTGTGGGGGAAGGAGATTTGATTTGTTCCATTTGATTTGCCTTTGATTTGATTTTGTATCACTTGTCATAAATTGTAATAAAGTTGAAGGGACAAAAAGCATGGAGAAAAGGGATTGATTTGAGTGATGGTGAGAGTTGAATTTGTAGTGTGTGCTAATAGGTAGACTAGGTGGTACTTTATGAATAGTGAGGAATAGTTGACAAGACAATTTAATTTCCGGTAGTAATGAAATAAGAATAAAAAGGCTATAACTGTATTTTTTCATAACCCGGAAAATTATGAAAAATATATTTTTGAATTCCTTATTTTATTTCGGTTCAAATGAGTACTCATAAGTAAATTTTTGAAATTCTAGTTCCGGGGCACGTTTTTCTATAATGGGTCTCGGGATGACCCAAAATTAAAATTTTCTCAAAATCTGATCTTTTCTTGGTTTGAAATATAATCAAGAACTATATTCAAAATTAAATTTTCTTATAAAAGTTTCTTATTTTGAAACCGAGGAAAAGCCGGAATTAGGGTTTCTAAGTCTTTCTCACAAAGCTTGAACTAAACCGGTTTAGGGTTTCATTTTTTTTTTTTTTGGTTTTCGAAGTTTACTTGATTACTAGGAAACCAGGGGTATATATAAAAAAAATATAATAATAATAATAAAATTGTGTAATGAAATAAAATGAATAGTGCAAAAGACTAATCAATTACCGGTAGAAATGAAAATACGATAAAAAGGTTATAATTGTAACTTTTATAACCCGAAAAATTATATAACTAATATATTTGAAAACCTCATGAAATTATGAGTCTAACGGCACTATTGGTATATTTTTGATATCTCGAGCCCTGGGACACATCTTTCGAAGTCTGTATCCGAACGGGTTCGAAATAGGTCAAAAATTTACCAATCTTATGTTTTTAAATAAACTTATATTACTACGAGCTATTCTACATATTTAAACTACCTTTCGGCCTCTAGAGTTAGGGGCGCTAGATTGCCGGACTTACACTATTGTATTCCGGTTAAGGTTTCCGGATGATTTTCCGGTTTAGACCTTTACCAAATTAGAAACTGAGATTTTCTGTTTATACAACGTATTTAGTTTGAGAAATTTATTTTAAATTTTATTTTTATAAGTACTTAATATCTCTTATTGCTTTTCAGAAATCCTGAATTGAATTATTATATCTGGAGTTATATCGGTAATGGTTACCAGATATGATTTTCTTGAGTTTGAGTCAAATATCGATTTTTGGAATGATTTTGGGGAAGTCTTGATTTTTATAATTTGCTTTGAAAAAGAATCTTCATAGTGTTTTGTTTTCGAATTTATTTTTGCTTCGATTTAAGGTTTTATGAACAATTGGTTAATTTAAGGATTATCTAATTTGTTATTTGTTTCTTGAATTCTTCCTTCTTAAGATTACGAAATTTCAATTTCTAACTCGTTCTATGATTCTTGGGAGTTTGATTTGATCGTTAGGGCTTTATTGTGATTTCCGTCTCTTAGGATTATTAGTCTGGTCGTTTGGGGAATTTCCAAAGTCTATATTTTATTATTGGCAAATAAAGTTTTCTTAATCGTGCCAAAGCCTAATTATAGAATTGGCCTTTGGTGATTTTCTGATCCTTCAAATTGTCATGTTATGGGTTAACTTGCTTTTTAGCAAATTATCACTGTGTTTTATTTTTTCCCGATTTTTATGAATTATAGATTAGGTAAGCAGTTTATCTTACATAATGGTTTTTGGACTTAAGGACTTAGTGGTCCTTATTTTATTTTTAGATTTTCTCAAGACTAATCAATTCTTACTTTCGTTTATATTTCAGGACTCGTTCAAAGTTTGGTTTTAATTTGGAGTGATTTTTAAGGTTTATTTTCGAAGTTCATCGTAGAATTATTTATTGAAATTTTCCAGGGCTTACAAAATGTGGTAACAACTAATGAGGTGTTGAAAGATTGTCCAATAGTGATTCAGGGACATCACACAAGATGTGATTTGATTGTTCTAGAAATGAGTAAATATGAAGTAATTTTGGGTATGAGTTGGTTAACCTTTGCTAAAGCTGTTATAGATTATAGATGGAAGAAAGTGGAGTTTAAGGACTTGGATGGAAAGGATGTCGAATTTAAGGGAGAAACAACAAATTCAGGAAAAACTGAGTTGAGTTCGTTTGAACTACTGGTAGATGGGGAGCTTGAGACCAAAAGGGAAGTTCTTTTAGTGCAATGGAAAATAAGGATGAGTTACCTCGAGTTGAGGATATACCAGTTGTTAATGAGTTTCTGGATGTTTTCCCTGATGAACTACCAGGGTTACCCCTAAAGTGAGACATTGACTTTGAGATCGACTTGGTACCGAACACGGAACCGATATCTAAAGCACCTTACTGCATGGCTCCTGTTGAGTTAAAGGAGTTAAAGAAACAATTAGAGGAACTTTTGGATCAAGGATTTGTAAGGCCAAGTGTGTCACCATGGAGTGCACTAGTTTTGTTTGTTAAGAAGAATGATGGATCAAAGAGGTTATGTGTGGATTACCGAGAGCTCAACAAAGTCACAATCAAGAATAGGTATCTGCTCCCCAGGATTGATGATCTATTTGACCAGCTGTAAGGAGCAAGTGTGTTTTCAAGGATTGATCTTCGATCAAGATATCATCAGCTAAGGGTTAAGCTGAGAGATGTACCTAAAACGGCATTCTAAACTCGATATAGACATTATGAATTCTTGGTGATGTCATTTGGATTAACAAATGCTCCTGCTACATTCATGGATTTGATGAACTGAGTGTATAAGCCTTTATTAGATAAGTGTGTTATAGTTTTTATTGATGATATCCTTATCCACTCAAAGACACGCAAGGAACATGAAGAACACTTGCGCATGGCATTACAAACCTTAAGAGAACACAAGTTATATGCCAAGTTTTCCAAGTATGATTTTTGGTTGGATAAGATTTCATTCTTGGGACATCTGGTATCAGGAGATGGTATATCTGTGGACCTTGAAAAGATAGAAGCCATAATGGATTGGGGAAACCACCCAAGATAGTAACAGAAGTAAGAAGCTTTTTGGGTCTGGCCGGGTATTACAGGAAGTTTGTTAAGGATTTTTCTAAGATAGCTAAACCCTTGATCCAATTAACCCAAAAGAATGAAAAGTTTATATGGATGGAATAGAGAGACCAAAGCTTTCAAGAACTTAAGCAAAGACTTGTTTCTGCTCCGATTTTGGTACTACCAAATCCTGAGAAGCCCTACACAGTTCATAGCGATACATCAAGAAATGGTCTCGGATGTGTACTCATGCAAGAGGGGAAAGTGATTGCCTATACTTCAAGACAGCTAAGGCCACACGAATAGAATTACCCTACACATGATTTGGAACTAGCCGCAGTGGTGTTTGCTTTAAAGACATGGTGACACTACCTCTATGGGCAAAGGTGTGAGACCTACACTGATCACAAGAACCTTAAGTATTTGTTCACACAAAAGGAGTTGAACATGAGACAAAGGCGATGTCTCGTGTTAATCAGGGATTATGATTTAGGGATTAATTATTGTCTGGGAAAGTGAATGCGGTCGCTGATGCTTTAAATCGTAAGAATCACGGAGAAGTAGCAGCCTTGCTTACTAATCAAAAGGAATTAGTGAAGGAGTTTGAAAGGTTAAGTATCGAGTTCACAGGAGGAGATGCTGAGATGGAAATAGCAACTTTGGTAATGGAACTCACTTTAGTGGAAAGAATCAAGGAAGCTCAGTGTTACGATGAGATAATACAAAGAATAAAGAGGGAAATTCAAGAAGGAAAATATGCTGACTTCATGGTAGATGACGAGGATATGATAAGAATGAAGGGATGACTTTGTGTACTGATTGATGAGGAGATACGAAAGGAGATCATGAGTGAAGCTCATAGTTCTGGGTATACGGTACACCCGGGAGGAACAAAAATGTACCAGGATCTCAAAGGACATTACTGATGGAACAGAATGAAGCGGGATGTAGCCAAATTTGTGTTGAAAAGTCCGATTTTCCAACAAGTGAAAGTAGAGCATTAAAGGCCGGGAGGATTGTTGAAACCGTTGCCGATACCAAAATGGAAGTGGGATAAGATTTCCATGGATTTTATGTGTGGATTGTTGAAAACGCCAACAGGGCATGATGCTATATGGGTTATAGTAGATCGATTAACTAAGTCCGCTCACTTCCTACTAATAAGTATAACATATTCTGTGGATAAATTGGCAAAGCTCTACATTAAGGAAGTTGTTCGTCTGCATGGAGTACCAGCCGGGATTGTATCAGATCGAAACCTAAGGTTTGCGTCCAAGTTTTGGGGAAGCATGCAAAAGTGTATGGGGACTAAGTTGTACTTCAGTACAGCATATCATCCTCAGACCGATGGACAGTTTGAGCGAACCATAAAAACCCTAGAGGATATGCTTCGAGCATGTGTGATGGAGTTCAAAGGAAGTTGGGAAGCACACTTACCTTTAGTGGAGCTTGCTTACAACAATAGTTATCACTCAACAATTAAAATGTCACCTTATGAAGCTTTATATGGACAAAAGTGTAGATCCCCGTTATTTTGAGATGATTTGGAGAAATTGGTTCTTGGACCGGATCTTATACAAGATGCCGCTGATAAGGTACGAGTTATTCGACAACGCATAAAGGAGGCTCAAGATCGACAAAAGAGTTGGGCATATCTAAAAAAGAAAGTTCTTGAGTTTTAGATAGGAGATCATGTACTTAAAGGCAAATCCTATAAAGAGTATCCACCGGATCCGCTCACAAGGAAAGTT
This sequence comes from Combretum micranthum, assembly GCA_024138025.1. Taxonomy (NCBI): domain Eukaryota; kingdom Viridiplantae; phylum Streptophyta; class Magnoliopsida; order Myrtales; family Combretaceae; genus Combretum; species Combretum micranthum. The sequence continues at coordinate 180,916 of JAMXBD010002081.1, read as the reverse complement.
GAGCCCCCGGTATATTGGTCCATTCGAAATACTTGAGCGAGTTGGGGAATTAGCATACCGCCTTGCTTTACCACCAAATCTGTATGGGTACACAATGTTTTTCACGTCTCTATTCTTCGAAAGCATATAGTTGACCTAGATCAAGTTGTGGGATTGGAACCAGTATTGTTAAAAGAGAACCTCACTTATGAAGAGCACCCGGTGCAGATTCTAGATCAAAAAGTTCGAAAGTTAAGGAATAAAGAAATCAAGTTTGTTAAGGTTCTTTGGAGGAATCACTCATACAAAGAGGCAACTTGGGAGGCCAAGAATGAGATGCGATAGACATATCCCAATTTGTTTGAGGAATCAGGTACGTGCTTCAAGTTTTGAGGACAAAATTTTCTTTAAGGGTGTAGAATGTAAGCCCCTAATTTTTAAGGAAATATCAAGTTCAAACCTAAACCGAAAAGTCAATCGAAAAACCTAAGTCAACAAATTCCTGGGAAACCCTAGTAGTTTAGATCCGGTAATCCCGTGTTCCTAAACCAAGGAGTCGAAATATGAGTGAAGGGTGTAGTTTGGTTTGTAATAATACTAGAATGCTTTAAAAGATAAGATTAGCCAATTTTTGATCTATTTCGAACCCGATCAGGTACAGACTTTGAAAAGCGTATCTCGGGGCTCGAAATATTAAATATATAGTAGTGCTCTTAGACTCATAATTTCATAAGATTTCCAAATATATTAGTTATATAATTTTTCGGATTATAAAAGTTATAGTTCTAACCTTTTATCGCATTTTCATATGTTTAATCTACTTTTTGATTTCTTCTACACTATTCACAAGTACAACTACCCATAACCTATTTCTTACATCCTACTCTTGCAATTTCATCATTTTCCTTACAATTTACTTTTCCAATATAACTTTTACTACTTAAATTACTTAATTAATTTTGAATCTTAACACATAACACAAAACCCCTCTTTTCCTCTTGAAACCGGCACAACTCCTATCCCTCTTCCTCTCTCAATTTGTTTTATTTCTTTTCTTTTATTACAATAAACCTAATCCACAAGTCTATATAAACCCCTTTATACCAACTTCACTTCACTTTTTCACTATTAACTAAACTAAACTCTTGCAAAAAATTTTCTTTCTCTCTTCCTCTCCTCTTGCAAAACGCAACTCACATACACACACATTCACATTATTTCTTCAAGTTTCGTTATTCCAATCATCCAATAGGTAATAGATCTATACTTTGTTACCTTAAAACATGTAATGACAAGTTCATTCATGTGTGGTTCCACTCAAAAATCCCCATGAGCTTCAAGCTAGGGATGTGGAAACACTTGAACATGAGATCCTTGCCATCGCAATGTTTTAGATCTTGTTACTTGAGTTATTTTGCTATTATCTTGTTTTTTATTAAGTTATGTTATTATTATTAAAGATTTGTGCGTACGTTCATCATCTATTCATATTCACATAACCATCATGGTGTTCATGCATTTATAACTAGTATAGTAAACTAGATCTAGTTGTTTTGAGTTCATAAATGCATTAGATTTTTATTTTATGTTCATAAATAACTTGTAATAGCTTGATGACAGTTGAAAAGTATTAGAAAGATCAAGATCTATTTTGGTTTCAACAAAAATAACTTTTGAAAATTCGGATAAAAAAGGAACCATATATAGAAAACCTATTTTTCATGCTCAAAATGTGTATTTTATTTTAAAAATGAAGGGCTTAGGGAATAGATTTCATAAATGAGTGATCTTGATGAGCAAAGTTTAGATCTATTAAAACATATTTTCAAAACAGGAGCAAGTTTACAAAAGTTACTTTTCAATCTCAAAAACAAGGATTAAATTCGTAATAAAGGAAGCTTGAAATGTAAACACCCATTTTTCAACTCCAAAACAAGATTATTATTAAGGAAATAGAAGCCTTGAGGAGTAGGTTTGATTAGGAAATGGTTTTTTGAAAGACTAAATGAGTTTTATAAAGAAAACAAACTCAAAAGAAATTTTCAAAATTCGGATTTGAAAATGACCCCTATTTAAACACCTATTTCCAAAAGTCAAAATAATGATTTTTATAAAAAAAATGGAAGTCCTAGGGGATACATATAATAAAGAGCTAATTTTGACAAAGATGAGAGAGGTTTATCAAAGTATAATCCTAGAACAATGAATGGTTTCCAAGAATAGATTAAACCATGTTTTCATTTTCAAAAATTTTGTAAAATTCGTAATTAGGTAAACCACCTAATTAAACATCTATTTTCTAACCCCAAAATGAAGGTTTTTATTTAAATAATGAAGGTGATGGCTATGTAGGTCATCAAGGTTGAGTTTTGATAAAAGCAAGTATGATTTTACAAGAAGAAAAATTATTTTTCTTAAATCTAGTAAATTTCAAAAGTTTAGCAAAGTAAAAGTTTTTCAAAAAGAATCCTTAATACTATATATATACATATAGATAGATCATCTCATAACCTTCATGACAATAGCTTGTAGGTATTTCATATATACATGATGCATTTGTAGAAACAAAGTTAGGAAAGTAATACCACATACTTCTTGTTGACATTATCTAAGTGCATGAGAAATTAGAAATTTCCAGCACTCATGAATCATGCATGGTATTGAGTTATATATGTATATAATAGTCTTACAAGATATAATGATAGCTAAGTATCTATCAAAGCTTTAGTATGATGTTTGTTTTGAGATTAGAAGTTGAATTGTGGAATGGGAAATTCGTATAGTATTCTGTACCCTAATGTTCATCGATCAAAAGACCTTATTTGTTGGAAATAATTCTAGAAATAGATAGCTCTCGTCGAATAGGTAGAAATCGGTATATAATATGCGAAATTCCAAGTTAAAATAACCAAGTTATGGCCGTTTTAAGTTGGAATTTTCTCCTAGACAAATTTTGACGAACTTGTTAGAATAGTATTTATAAGTTCATTCAGACTACATAGAAATACTCATTAGAGTTATTTCTTTTGATTAGGAGACTTGGAAGACGGACTAGACCTTCCCAAGGACTATTACAATTAAGTGGATCTCCACGCCATGGCAAAGTGAGTTCACTATCTTTAAGTTTCATGCTTGTGCTTGTGCTTGTGCTTGTAATGTTAGTGGCGTTAGAATTAGGACAAGATAAAACTTGATTGTGTGCACATGATTTCTACATGTGTGAATTGATGATAAGAATATCGAAATGAGCTTGTTGTAATTATTTGAATGAATTAGTATAAATTGAATTGTCTGCAATATCTATGATCACTCATAAACTGTTAATTTATTATGCCTTGATCTTATAATCAAATTGACATGCATACCATTGTGGAGTCACATTGTATAGGTTATTATACCTTTATGGGAAGAAGGCATAATAACTGGGCAACGAGGGGCTTGTAAACTCGAATGTTGGCATAACGGCCGGAAATTTAAATGTTGGCGTATGGGTCTAAATTGAAAATGTGTGTGGGTGGGCACCAGTATCAACCACAGTATAAATTAAAAATATGTGTGGGTAGGCACCTGTATCAACCACAATAAAAAGTGATAAATTTAAATGTTGGTCATATGTGCCTGAAACACCTAACCCCGAATGGACGGCGTAAATCCATTCAACATAAGATTTTCGGATGGTCTTATGTATTGTATGCTCACGTGTTTGTGCATTCATATGGTTGTTAATAACTTGTTTGTTATATATACTGTTGAGCATTAAATTTTTGAAGTAGAACTCACTAAGCTCGTAAGCTTATACCCCAATAGTTTCCTGTTGCAGTATGAATATTTATGGCTGTAAACCCCTAAATTTTCGGAATCGGTTTAGCATAAAACCCTAAACCGGAAGTCAAACGAAACCCTAAAGGTCAACAAAACCCTAGTTTACCGTATCCATCTAAATCCGGCATTGCCGTTTTCTTTGGCCCTAGAAAACGAAGTTGGGATAATTAGCTAAAATAGTTCATAATAACCATAGGTTTTATAAAAGTTTCAGTTCTGCGAATTTCGGATGTCCTTCGAACCCGAACGGACACAGTTCTCGAAAACGTGTTCGGAAGCTCGGAATAGTAAAAATATTCCGAATACACCGTTAGACTCGTAAGAATATAAGTTTTCCAAAAATATCAGTTTCGTAATTTTTCGGTAAGTAAAAATAATAGATATAGCTATTATACGCGTATTTTCTTACTACCGGTACTTTAATTGTCATATCTACTTTACATTACACTATTCATTACTATTCTACACTATTCTTTTATCTCTACTTTTTCTTACACCTATTCTTACACTCTACATAACCTATAAACTTAACTTTTTACCTTTCCCATAACTTTGTATCACATCTACCTTACATATTACATCTTTTATCTTTCCAAAAAGTCAAAAAAATAAAACAAATCCCCCTTTGATGTACATGGCCGGTGCCCCCCCTTGCCCATCTCCTCAATTTTTGTTTCAATTTTACTTTATTTTAATCACACAAAAATCACTCCACATTTTCCTATAAATACCCCCTCATACCTTCACTTCTTTCACACCTCTTCTTCTCTAAAGTTACTCTACAAAAATTTCTCTCAAGAGTTCTTTTCAAAAAGTCTTCTTAGCTTAGCTTTCTTTAGGTAAGAAATTTCTCAAGATTTCTTCATGTTCATCTACTTAGTATGAGCTTAGTGTGTGTTTTCTAAAACCATGAAGGTTAAGAAAGCAACAATAGGTTCATACTTTGTTTTTGTTCATAACCACAATTCCTTTATGTTCATGTTTCTTTTATACTCATTTATGTTTCTCTTATGTTCATTTATGTCTCTTTTATGTTCATAACCATCTATTATATCTATATAGCTATATATACTATTTAGAGCATATAAGCTCATAATCTTGCAATTTATTTACCTTTCATGAAATTTATTTACTTCAATGCAATTTATTTATTTCAAGTTGTTTTTAAGACTAGTCTCTAGTCTTAGACTTGTCCTCATCAAGTCAAAACAAGCTTTTCCTTCTTTCATTTCATTTTATTATGGGACTAGTTTATTTCTTAGTCCCGGGAGTCTTGAAAAAGTTAAGACTCCAATACTTGACTTTATTATTATGCTTTATGTTATTTTGGTTATTATTATTCTCATAATCATGTTCATTTAGATTGTTGTCCATAATTTTATTTAAACAAAAAGAAGAATTTTGTCACTTAGAAATAAGTTTATGTAAAATATAAAATCTATAAAGCAACACAAAGTAAACTCATTCCTTTTCATGAAGAACTCACTATAATTTTATAAACTACTTTTACTTTAAAAAGCCACTTAGATCCTTATTATTTCACCTTGATTTTCAAAAGAAAATATTTTGTTGACAAAAATGGTTCTTTTCATAAAGAAAGAAAATAAGATGGATGACTAAGGAAATTTTTAAGTAAAGACCCTTGCAAACAAATAGGCAAAGAAAATTTATGGTTTGAAAATAATAAATTTATATCTTTTCAAGTTACAAGAAGAAGTTAATAAGATTATAGAAATTAGTTTTTCTACAAAAAGTCCTTAATTGTTCCATATTGTTTTTATGAAGAAAACAAATTTTCATGCATAAATGATTATTTTTAAAAAATATGAGATGTAAGAAAAGAATGAGAAATCAAGTAAGATTTTTGCAAAACAAGTAAACAAAGGAATTTACACAAGAAAAACGAAAATAGCATGTTTCCTAGAAAACTTCGAATATAGTATTAATGTAACTTAGAAAGTAGAAAACTTTATTTTCAAAGGTCACTTAGAAAAATATAAATAAAACCACATACAACGTCTTTAGAAAATAAAGAAAACAAGTATTCATTTCAAAGAAATTTACAAAAACAATTTCCGACAAGCTTCAACCCAACATTGTTTTACCAAGAAAAATAAATTGGACAACAAGACACTTGAGCATGCTTAAATATAAGTTATATAGCTATAAAAAGAGAATTTTTCAACTATATAGATAACTAACTATTTATCAAACAAATTTTGATTTCTTGAACCAAAGTTGTTTTTACTTGGAAATCCGTGGTGAATTTTGTCACTACCTTTTCGGAGCCTATATGGCCTTGTTTGTTGAAAGTAACTTTGGAAATAGGTAGATCTTTTCGAGTAGGTAGAAATCGGTATATTATATGCGCGATTCCGAGTTAAAATGACCAAGTTATGACCATTTTAAGTTGGAATATTCTTTTATACGAACTTTAACGTTCTTTGACATTGTTTTGTCAAAATTCAAGAAAATCTTCAAGAAAAACTCATTATGGGTATTTTCTTTGGTTAGGTGACCCCAAGGAAGGATTTCTTCATCCTGAGAACTATTACGATTAAGTGGAGTGTGTGAACGACTCATCCGCTTAGAAGAATAGACGACAATGGCATCGTGAGTTTATTTCCATTAAATGCTACACTTGTTGTGTTTGTAAACTAGTTGCACTAGAGTTAAGAAAAGATAAACCGATATGCATGTAAAATAATTCCTTGAAAGAATCCTAAGAATATCAAAGCCGGAATTGTTCTAAGTGATTGTTTTAATTTAATATTGATTTGTGTGAAATTCCTTGATCGCCATAAAGTTGAAAGTAATTATGTTATGACTGTATAAATTAATGAACTCATGCATACCACGAAGTGAGTCACATTGCATGGTTGGGTTATTATCCTTGGGTGAGAAGGATAGTAAGCTCATGTCGAAAGCAACACTTGGCGGAAGATCCGAAAGCGATTGCTTGGCGGCTTAAGGGAAATGCTTGGCGGTTGATTCAAAAGCAAGGTCAAATCAAGTAGATTCAGAATACTTGGCGATGAGTGCTCGCAAGTTTAAATCTTTTTAATGAATGCTTGGCGATGAGTGCTCGCAAGCTTAAAGTTTCTTTTGTTAAAACTACTTGTTTAGAGGATAAGTATCACCAAACCCCGAATGGAGGGCGTAAATCCATTCAACATATAGTTCTCGGAAAGCTATATGATTGTTTGCCCATGTGTTTGATGCATTACATATGTGTGATTAACCAACTGTTTGAATCTTGTTACAAGAAGTTATTTATGGAAATAGTTCTCACTAAGCCTATTAGCTTATACCCCAATAGCTATCTCTTTGCAGTTCCCGTACTTATGGTTAAGGCCACGTGGACCATGCGGGCAGGTAATCCCTTTTGAACATTAGAAATCTGATAAAGTATAGCTTAGTATTAAGCATGTTAATATATATATAATAGATTAGTATTTAGGGAGTTGTCCCTAAGTTTGTAAAGTTTTGCCATGACAAATAATTATTGTGATTCTTCTTTTCTTAATATGTTTTTATATCTCCTTAAGCTTCATTATTCCATATATGGTCCTCTAAAATTGTGAAAGTAAGCCTTACACTTAATATAAAAACTTTTGGAAATGACTAAGGATGTCATACTTAAGCTTTAATATTGAGTGTGGCGGACTGTCACTTTTAGGGTACCCATTGGGGCGTGACAGTTTAAGTTGGTATCAGAGCATGGTTTAAGAACCTAGGAATCATAATTATAGAAATGGACTTAAGAAGAATTGACTTAGATAGAAGCAAGAAAAACCTAGATAAATAGAATGGGTAGAATAAGTCCTCTAATATCTTTTTTTACGTAGATCACCATAGATGAGGCCCGTCTCCAAGCCAAGAACTTCCGAAAAGGATCCTTCGAAATACCCGAGAACTTCCGAATGAGACTTAAAGTTTTATGTGAAGAATTTGCCCTAGTAGGACAACCTACAACCATTCGAGAAATGTTCCAAATCTGGAAAAGGGGAATGATGCAAACCGAGTGGAAAGGAGTGTTACGAACTATTCATAACTACCCTATAGGCAAAAGAATGACCGAGTTGGAAGTAATATATGCTGTGGAACGAATCATTGCTATCGCGGACCATCGACCAATGCTAAAGGAAGCAACCTTCGTTCTTAGAGAAGAAGGACGAACCCCACCGGATTTTCGGACCTGGACCAAGATCGGACCGATGTTTGTCTATGCCCATGATGATTTGATGGACTACCTCGAATGGATGAGGGCCGACCTCAAGAACTTTCCATTGGCATGGAGTATATCAGGGAATACTACGACCCCCAACAGAAGTATCTACCGAACCACCTACCTTCACAGGAATCCAACTAGGAATGAACGAGACCCTACGATTGCGAGAAGATGGAACAGTTATAAGAGATGAACCAATGCAGGAGGCGAATGACAGTTCGGATGGTGAACCCGGTGAGGACTCGGAGGAAAATCAAGAAGAAAGACCGGCGCAAGAGATAAGGAACCAAGCTGCCGTAGGAGTCGAGGAACCTTGGACTAACGATGAGTTAAGAATCATTCGCTACCTGGAAGGAAGACATGTTCGGGGAGGACAAGAAGTAGACTCCACAATGGATACGGAAAATGCTCGGTCAATGAAAACAACAATGGGGAGACCGAAGGAACAATCACTTGGAAAACCATTGATGAGATAGCACCAGTAATGACGGATGAGGAACTAATTGCTTATCATGAAAAAGAATGGGAGAGAGCACGAAAAAGAAGAAAACACTTCAACCAAATCATGAGGAGTTTGAACCCAGGATCATCTAGCAGTAACCTAGGAGATGTGCCCGAAGAATGAAGAAAGGAGGAAAGGAAAACGAAGCATATCCCTAGAAGTCCAGCTTAGATTTTGTAATCATAGACTAGATTCATGATCTTAGTCTATCTTTTAATTCTCGGAACAATGCTTGTTATTTTCTATGTAATTTTCTTTTGTGATTTGTCTTATTTCCGATTTCATGTATGAACTTTTTTTATGATGATGCTTTGAGTTTGATTTCAGAAATTGTTTGATTTAAATTCCGTAGCTTTTATGCATATTTTTTTCCGTTATATCTACCAATTTCCGGCAAAAATTTAATTAAGTTATCAAAACTTTATAAAACCTGACTTAGAAAAGTTTAAAACAGCCGAAATAGGAGTAGACGAAGAAGGGACAAAGCGCCTCTAACCAACCAACATAGAAGCAGATCAACCTGCTGTTCAAGGAGCCGCCGCACCTCAAAGGGACTTACACGCCACGTTAGGACACCTAACCCACGTATTAGAAGAAATTAGGCAAAATATGCCAGCACAAGCACCCGTACCAGAGGCAACACCAGCAACAGCATCAGCGACACCCCAGTGTCTATACCAACCCCACCACCACAACAAGCTTCAACGAGGCATCGTGCATAGGAATATGCTAGCCAAAGTACACCCCTACCTCCACCTCCACCGCCAAGACCATACAAGGCATGTCACCTAACTTCATCAAGAGCAACCACTACTTTGAAGGAGCTTATGACAAACCAGAGGAGGCAGAAGATTGGTTATCTCAAATAGAGATGTCCTTTGATGCATATGAAGTCCCGCCCCATTTGCAAATCAAGTATGGAACATTCATGCTTCGTCTAAACGCTAGGATATGGTGGGAGTCAAGGAGAAGAAATCTAATGACTCCAATCACTTGGGAAATGTTTAGACATGAGTTTTTGGAGAATTATTTTCCAGCAAAGTTTACGACTAAGATATAGTGCAGACTTCTTGCAAATTGCTCAAAAAGGAAGAACAATCGAACAAAATGAGATCGAGTTCAGTAGATTGTTGCAACATGCACCAGACTCCTATAAGTACAGTGAAGAATTGAAAAGACAAGTCTTTATAGGAGGATTGGATGAAGACCTAAGAATGAGATTGGAAGAATTTGACATAAGAATTTTCGAGAATTAGTGGAAAGAGCTGGATTGTAGAAGGAGCAAGGAAAAGGAGAGAAAGAATAGAAGAAGAAGAAGACCCAATCGTCGAAAGGGAGTTTTACATAGAACCCCATCTCATGCCCCTACCAAAGAAAATCAAGAACGATAATAGAAGGATCATACCAAGAGGTATTAAGTGTTGGAAGTGCAATGGAGCACACTACCCGAAGAAGTGCCCCCAGCTATTTGGAAAGTGTTTCTTCTGTGGAAATACAAACCAAGATGTCAAAATGCCCAAACAGGGGTAGATGCTTGCTATGTTTGCAATCAGAAAGGACATTTTGCCAGCAACTGTCCACAAGGAAGGAATATTCTGTCAAGATCATCAGAGGAAGTTGTTCCTATAAGAATGGAGAAAGGAAATAGAAGTAGAAGTGAAAGCAGACCTGGACCTACTGCTTCGGAAATTCGAGTATACAACTTGCAGGGACGATGGATAGGTGAAGAAGTGAACAAAGGAAATGAAAACTTGACTGCCTTGGAGTGCATTAGAGGCTATAACAGCAATGCAGGAACCAGTCAATCTCCAACCTTCTTTTATTGATGTTGTTTCTTTATTTCGAGTAACAAAGAAGTGTAAAGTTTTCTTTGTATGGATGAATAGGAGAATAATCCCCTAGTGTGTATATGAGAAGTTTAGTAAATCAGAATGTTTCACTCTCTTGAAATTCAAAGTGTTACATTCTTTCGGTACATCTAGACTACCAATGACAAAACGATTAACCTAGTTTAAGATAATGCGAAAGAATGATGAAACCCAAGAAAATTGGTCAAACTATCAACAAAGACGTGAAGACATGAAGTCACCCGTGACTCTAAGGAATAATGGAAATAAGTAATCTTTGGAATAAGATGTATATCTCTCAAATAAGATCCCAATAAGACGAAACAAGGAGAACATAGAGCTTACAAAACAAAAAGAAAATAGTTGGCAAAGGATTTGCTAACATAAGGAAAGAACAAACACATTCTTTCAAGTTGATAAAGGAAATTAAATAGCTAAAGAGTGAAGAGAAATTGATCCTTTGGAGACATTCATAAGTTCCAATAAGAAGTTTTGAAAAGAATTCTGAATACAGATTTCACTCAGAGAAACATGGAAAATAGACTTATAAGGAAGTTGGAGAAACAACAAACGAGAAAATCGAGACCTTACGAAGTGAAGTATGCCATCACGAAATATACCCATCCAGCTTATAATGGAGAAAACCCTAAGCCAACGTGTTAACTTTCGGAAAGGAACAAAGTGAAAACCTTTTAAGGAACAAACACATCTTTCTCGAGATTAAGATCATGATATCACCAACAAAGAATCAAATCAAGAAGGAATGACCCTCAGATTCTTTATAAACCCACAAGTTTTAGTAATGCTTTCTGGACTCAAGAATAGTGATATAGCCTGAAGAAGGAAAGAGGTAATCTAAGAATGTAATCTTAAGTATAGGAAATTAATAAAAGGGAGTTGAAAAGCCGAACCTTGAAGTTCACAACAAGGGTTAAAAGAGGAACCACGTCGGTAGGATATTAAGATCAACCGTATAAAAATAATAAAAGAGCTTAGATAAGAAGATACGAAGGATAAAGAAGGGATAGAGGAAGAAAGATGTATTAAAGGAAACTAAAGGATGATTTAGCATAACTAAGGACAAGGAAGTTAGTAAGAAAGAATCATGAGTGCGGATCATAATTTGGGATCAACAACATATCCAAGAAGAACTCGGATATACCGAAGTTCAAGGGACATTAGAAGAAATGAAATATGGGTAAAGAAATAAAAACACCAAAGGATGAAAAGGTTTATAGGACTCAATGGAAACGGATATAACCTTCTCAAGATTTTGAATTTCTCACGAACGATAGTAAGAAGGCAAGGATGCTTATGGTATGAATTGAGTGACTAACAAAGATGGTTCGTTGCATAATCGGTCAATATAACGCTCTCTAAAGGAAAAAGAGATGAAAGCAAAAGAGATCAGTCAGAGATATGACAAATCTGGATGCGAGAATGGGAACAAAGAGTAGCTAATAAAGAAATTTTGGACCCCTGATACTACAAATGATCAAGGAAAAACCATTCAAATACCCTGGAGGAACAATCAAGAGCATCTCATGAGATGATAAAGGCACAAGATAGACGAAATAAGATGAATCGAAAAAGAAGGACCATAAAAACCTCAAAATAAGAATAAGGTGAGTTTAAAGATAGGAAGTAATCATAAGACGAGAAGGAAGTTGATTATTACATAAACATATTGGAGATGTACAACAATTCCCATTTAAATGATTAAGATATCAAGTTGTAAAAGTTAATGTTTTTAAGGGAAAATTTTTTTTTTCTTATGAAGATATACCCAATATCGATATTTATCCTCAAGAGTTCAGAGGATAAGAAATAGGGAAATCAAGTAAAGAGATCTTTTTGAAGAATGACGCATAACCCAAGTAACAAAGTTTTGTTAGAACCACAAGTAGGAATTCCAAGTTTTGAGGACAAAACTTTCTTTAAGGGGGGTAGGTTGTAAACCCCTAAATTTTCGGAATCGGTTTAGCATAAAACCCTAAACGGAAGTCAAACGAAACCCTAAAGGTCAACAAAACCCTAGTTTATCGTATCCATCTAAATCCGGCATTGCCGTTTTCTTTGGCCCTAGAAAACGAAGTTGGGATAATTAGCTAAAATAGTTCGTAATAACCATAGGTTTTATAAAAGTTTCAGTTCCGCGAATTTCGGATGTCCTTCGAACCCGAACGGACACAGTTCTCGAAAAACGTGTCCGGAAGCTCGAAATAGTAAAAATATTCCGAATACACCGTTAGACTCGTAAGAAGAAAGTTTTCCAAAAATATCAATTTCGTAATTTTTCGGTAAGTAAAAATAACAGATATAGCTATTGTACGCGTATTTTCTTACTACCGGTACTTTAATTGTCATATCTACTTTACATTACACTATTCATTACTATTCTGCACTATTCTTTTATCTCTACTTTTTCTTATACCTATTCTTACACTCTACATAACCTATAAACTTAACTTTTTACCTTTCCCATAACTTTATATCACATCTACCTTACATATTATATCTTTTATCTTTCCAAAAGGTCAAAAAAAGTAAAACAAATCCCCCTTTGATGTACATGGCCAGCGCCCCCCCTTGCCCATCTCCTCAATTTTTGTTTCAATTTTACTTTATTTTAATCACACAAAAATCACTCCACATTTTCCTATAAATACCCTCATACCTTCACTTCTTTCACACCTCTTCTTCTCTAAAGTTACTCTACAAAAATTTCTCTCCAATTTCTCTCAAGAGTTCTTTTCAATAAGTCTTCTTAGCTTAGCTTTCTTTAGGTAAGAAATTTCTCAAGATTTCTTCATGTTCATCTACTTAGTATGAGCTTAGTGTGTGTTTTCTAAAACCATAAAGGTTAAGAAAGCAACAATAGGTTCATACTTTGTTTTTGTTCATAACCACAATTCCTTTATGTTCATGTTTCTTTTATACTCATTTATGTTTCTCTTATGTTCATTTATGTCTCTTTTATGTTCATAACTATCTATTATATCTATATAGCTATATATACTATTTAGAGCATATAAGCTCATAATCTTGCAATTTATTTACCTTTCATGAAATTTATTTACTTCAATGCAATTTATTTATTTTAAGTTGTTTTTAAGACTAGTCTCTAGTCTTAGACTTGTCCTCATCAAGTCAAAACAAGCTTTTCCTTCTTTCATTTCATTTTATTATGGGACTAGTTTATTTCTTAGTCCCGGGAGCCTTGAAAAAGCTAAGACTCCAATACTTGACTTTATTATTATGCTTTATGTTTTTTAGTTATTATTATTCTCATAATCATGTTCATTTAGATTGTTGTCCATAATTTTATTTAAACAAAAAGAAGAATTTTGTCACTTAGAAATAAGTTTATATAAAATATAATATCTATAAAGCAACACAAAGTAAACTCATTCCTTTTCATGAAGAATTCACTATAATTTTATAAACAACTTTTTCTTTAAAAAGCCACTTAGATCCTTATTATTTCACCTTGATTTTCAAAAGAAAATATTTGTTGACAAAAATGGTTCTTTTCATAAAGAAAGAAAATAGATGGATGACTAAGGAAATTTTTAAGTAAAGACCCTTGCAAACAAATAGGCAAAGAAAATTTATGGTTTGAAAATAATAAAGTTATATCTTTTCAAGTTACAAGAAGAAGTTAATAAGATTATAGAAATTAGTTTTTCTACAAAAAGTCCTTAATTGTTCCACATTGTTTTTATGAAGAAAACAAATTTTCATGCATGAATGATTATTTTTAAAAAATATGAGATGTAAGAAAAGAATGAGAAATTTCAAATAAGGATTTTTGCAAAACAAGTAAACAAAGGAATTTACACAAGAAAAACGAAGAATAGCATGTTTCCTAGAAAACTTCGAATATAGTATTAATGTAACTTAGAAAGTAGAAAACTTTATTTTCAAAGGTCACTTAGAAAAAGATAAATAAAAACAACATACAACGTCTTTAGAAAATAAAGAAAACAAGGTATTCATTTCAAATAAATTTACAAAAACAATTTCCGAAAAGCTTCAACCCAACATTGTTTTACCTAAGAAAAATAAATTGGACAACAAGACACTTGAGCATGCTTAAATATAAGTTATATAGCTATAAAAAGAGAATTTTTCAACTATATAAATAACTAAGTATTTATCAAACAAATTTTGATTTCTTGAACCAAAGTTGTTTTTACTTGAAAATCCGTGGTGAATTTTGTCACTACTTTTTCGGAGCCTATATGGCCTTGTTTGTTGAAAGTAACTTTGGAAGTGGTAGATCTTTTCGAGTAGGTAGAAATCGGTATATTATATGCGTGATTCCGAGTTAAAATGACCAAGTTATGGTCATTTTAAGTTGGAATATTCTTTTATACGAACTTTAACGTTCTTTGACATTGTTTTGTCAAAATTCAAAAATCTTCAAGAAAAACTCATTATGGGTATTTTTCTTGGTTAGGTGACCCCAAGGAAGGATTTCTTCACCTTGAGAACTATTACGATTAAGTGGAGTGTGTGAACGACTCATCCGCTTAGAAGAATAGACGACAATGGCATCGTGAGTTTATTTCCATTAAATGCTACACTTGTTGTGTTTGTAAACTAGTTGCACTAGAGTTAGGAAAAGATAAACCGATATGCATGTAAAATAATTCCTTGAAAGAATCCTAAGAATATCGAAACCTGAATTGTTCTAAGTGATTGTTTTAATTTAATATTGATTTGTGTGAAATTCCTTGATCGCCATAAAGTTGAAAGTAATTATGTTATGACTGTATAAATTAATGAACTCATGCATACCACGAAGTGAGTCACATTACATGGTTGGGTTATTATCCTTGGGTGAGAAGGATAGTAAGCTCATGTCGAAAGCAACACTTGGCGGAAGATCCAAAGCGATTGCTTGGCGGCTTAAGGGAAATGCTTGGCGGTTGATCCGAAAGCAAGGTCAAATCAAGTAGATTCGGAATACTTAGCGATGAGTGCTCGCAAGCTTAAAGCTTCTTTTATTAAAACTACTTGTTTTGAGGATAAGTATCACCAAACCCCGAATGGAGGGCGTAAATCCATTCAACATATAGTTCCCGGAAAGCTATATGATTATTTGCCCACGTGTTTGATGCATTACATATGTGTGATTAACCAACTTATTTGAATCTTGTTACAAGAAGTTATTTATGGAAATAGTTCTCACTAAGCCTATTAGCTTATACCCCGATAGCTATCTTTTGCAGTTCCCGTACTTATGGTTAAGGCCACGTGGACCATGCGGGCAGGTAATCCCTTTTGAACATTAGAAATTTGGATAAAGTATAGCTTAGTATTAAGCATGTTAATATATATATAATAGATTAGTAGTTTAGGGAGTTGTCCCTAAGTTTGTAAAGTTTTTGCCATGAACAAATAATTATTGTGATTCTTCTTTTCTTAATATGTTTTTATATCTCCTTAAGCTTCATTATTCCATATATGGTCCTCTAAAATTGTGAAAGTAAGCCTTACACTTAATATAAAAGCTTTTGGAAATGACTAAGGATGTCATACTTAAGCTTTAATATTGAGTGTGGCGGACTGTCACGTGTAGGGTACACATTGGGGTGTGACAATGGCTATCTCCAAGAAGCCACTTTCCTCAAGTACAGCTTTTGGACTTTAAGGAGCTTTTTGAGAAGTCGGCACCGAGATGTAAGTATAGATTTTATTTAAATTTCCTAAATTGATATATATATATATATATGATGGTTGTTGTAAGAGACTTTTTAGAACTTAAGGACTCTTAATATTTTCACGGGGGTATGCCGTTAGATCATGTAATAGCCTCATCTAGCTATAACTGTTATGTTTTTTTTTCTTATTGCTATGTATGTCTCCTTAAGCTATTTCGAATCAAAGTATAGTTCCCTATATGTCGAAGTGAGCCTTACACCCGTTGTTTAAACTCATGGAGTGACTAAGATTGTCATACTTAAGTTTAAATATTGAGTGTGGTGGACTGTTGCGTTTAGGGTACCATTTGGGGCGTGACAGTAATAGTCCGTCACACTCAATATTAAAGCTTAAGTATGATAACCTTAGTCATTCCCAAATGCTTCAATATTACGTGCAAGGCATGCTCTCACAATTTTAGAGGACTATACTTTAAAATATGAAGCTTAAGAAGATACAATAACAAATTAAGAAAAAGGAATTCATAAAATTCATTCATTCTTTTAATTATCTTACAAGTCTTTGGGGCATTCCCCTACAAAAAAAAAAAAAAAAACTATAATCTATTACAAGAATTTTCTATGAAGTCCACATCTAAACTATGCTAAACTTATCTAAACATTCCTTAACCAAAAAGGGGAAAATACCTGGTGCAGGGTCACGTGGCTCCCATAAATAGTTAATTGCAAAAGATATCTATAGGGGTATAAGCTAATAGGCTTAGTGAGAATTATTTCCATAAGTAAATTCTTGTGTAGAAAATTCAACAAGTTATTTAAGCAATCAAGTGAAATGCAACATATAGTGAGCAAACAAGGCATATAGTTTTCCAGGAACTATATGTTGAATGGGTTTACGCCCTCCATTTGGGTTTTTGGTGATATGTAATCTCAAAATGAGTAGTTTAGTTAAGTTATGCTTTCGATCATTACCGCCAAGCATATTAATTCTACTCGGGTTGAGCCATGCTTCATATTACTGCCAAGCATGGTTTGATTCCATGTCGCCAAGCAATCGCGTTCGATCATAGCAGCCAAGCTGCTTTTGACCGTGCTACTATCCTTTTCACCTAAAGATAAAACCCCATGCAATGTGACTCACTTGGGTATATATGAATCAATTTATTTAAGATATCATAATATCATTATTATGAACTTTAAGGTGATCCAAGAAATTCATACATATCAAGTTCTATACTAAAACAAACAATTACTTACAATTAATTCGTGCCTCGATATTCTTAGAATTCTTTCAACAATTTTTACATACATAACAATTTGTCTTTCCTTAATTCTAGTGCAACTAAACTACAAGCAAAATCAAGTATTGTATTAAGGAAATTAACTCACGTTACCATGGCGATAAATCTTCTAAATGGATGAGTTGAACAAACAATCCACTTACTCGAAATAGTCCTCGGGATATAGGTATTCCTCCTCGGGATCACCTAGTCAAGAAAAATACCCGAAATGGGTATTTCTTGATAACCTTTTGAAATTTGACAAAACTATGTATAAGAACATCAAAGTTTGTATAGAAGATAATTTTCAATTTAAAATGGCCATAAACTTGGTCATTTTAGCTCAGAATTACGCATATAATATATACCGATTTCTAACTATTCGAAAAGATCTATCTATTTCTACAACTTTTTTTTATCAAATAGGTCATTTAAGCTCCGAAACAGTAGCGATCATATTCACATGAATTTTCCCATCCTAAAAAACATTGTTTCAATCATTACATCGCCTAAAAAATTGTTTCTATATTAACTTAGTTATATATAGTTAAGAAATTTCTTTTTATAGACGTTAGCTTGTATTTCATCTATGCTCAAGTGTTTGTTATCCAACCGAAAAATTCTTTAGTAAAACAATTTTTTTTGTTAAAAGTTTAGAAAATCCATTATTTACAAGAAATCAATTTTGTAAATTCTTTAAAATAAATATTTTGATTTTTTGTTTCCAAAGGATTATTTTATGTTTATCTTACTATTTTCCTTAATGACTTTTTAATGAAAAATAAATTTCTCTATTTTCCTTTTACAATTTTTCAATATTAGTGTCACTTTTCCATTTAGCTTCCTATACAATTTTTCTTTGACTATTACTAAAAAAAATCTTGGTTTGAAAACTCTCATTTCCATTTTTTGGGTTTTCCTTTATATTATGTTTTTATGAAAAAACATTTTAGTATCAAAAGTCATCTTTTTGGAAAAAAATTTGATATAGACTTTTCAAAACAAAGGTAGCTTTAAAATTAAGTGCATTCTTCTTGAAAAGAATAGATTCATTTTTATTAAATCATAGATTCTAAATTTCACATAAAACCATTCTTAGGTGATAAAATCTCCTTTTTGCAAAAAGTATAATTGAACCTATAACGTTTAGACAACAATCTTTATGTGCATGAGAATAATAACAAGCAAAAATAGCATAATGAATAATAAAGTCAAGTATTGGGAGTCTTAGCTTTCTCAAGGCTCCTAGGACTAAGATAGACTAGTCCCAAATAGAAAAGGAAATAAAAGAGAAAAATTATTTTGACTTGATAAAGACAAGTCTAAGACTAGAGACTAGTCTTAAAATAACATGAAATAAATAAATTGCAAGAAAGAAAATAAATAAATTGCTTTGTATGAAAATAACAAATTGCAAGTGAGCTTTAGGCTCTAAAGAATATATATATAAATATATAGATACATATATTAAATTTAGTTAGTTATAATAACAATAATAATATGAGCAAAATAAAATAACATATATATAAGTAGTTCTTCATGAACAAGAACAATACATGAACATAGTGTAGCTTCCAACATTAAGTTTTAGGAAACTCATACTATGGTCATGTAAAGTTACATGACATGGTAGAAAGAAACATATAAAGAAAATTTTATCTAAAGAGAATGTAAATCCCTGAAATTTTCTATCCAAAATTAAAGACCTAAACCCTCAAGGAAGTCAAACGGATTCTTAGGTCAAACAAAACCCTAGTTTACCGTAACCGTTTAACTCCGGCATTGCCGTTTTCTCAAGTCATAGAAAACGAAGTTGGAAAAATTAGCTCGAATAGTTCGTAATAACCATAGGTTTTATAAAAGTTTCAGTTTCGCGAAATTCGGATGTCCTTCGAACCCGAACGGATACAGTTCTTGAAAAATGTGTCCGGAAGCCCGGAAGCCCGGAATAGGAAAAATATTCCGAATATACCGTTAGACTCGTAAAAATATAGATTCCAAAAATATCAATTTCATAATTTTTCGATAACTAAAAATATCAGATATCGCTTTTATACGCGTATTTTCTACTTCGGTATTAAATTGTCATGTCTACTTTTACATTACACTATTTTCTACTATTCTACACTATTCATCTATCTCTACTTTTTCTTACAACCTATTCTTACAAGCCATACACCTTTTCTTACACATTTTCATTTCCAATACAACTTCACATCTTTTTTCTTACTTTAATTAATCAAAAGACAAAAAAATTAATTTTTCTCTTCCCCATACCCCCAAAATAGAGCCGGCCCCTCTCCCTCTATGCTCAATTGTTTTATTTTTTCAATTATTTAATTAACACAAATTATCTCCCACATTTTCCTATAATACCCCTCATACCTTCACTTCTTTCACACCACTTCTATACTAAAGTTACTCTCTCAAAATCTCTCTCAAATTCTTTCAAGAGTTCTCTTAAGAAGTCTTCTTAAGTTTAGTTTCCTTTAGGTAAGAAATTCTCAAGAATTCTTCATGTTCATCTACTAGTATGTTAGCTTAGTGTATGTTCTAAAACCATGAAGGTTAAGAAGCAACATTAGATTCATACTTTGTTTTTGTTCATAATATCAATCTCTTTATGTTCCTTTATGTTCCTCATATTTCCTTTATGTTCTTTATATTTCCTTTATGTTACTACTATCTAATATATCTACATACTATATATATTATTTAGAGCATATAAGCTCATTGTCTTACAATTTATTTATCTTTCATGCAATTTATTTAAATTCAAGTGATTTTAAGACTAGTCATTCTAGTCTTAGACTGTCCTCATCAAGTCAAAACAATTTCTTTTTCTTTTCTTTTCGGGACTAGTCTTTTCTTAGTCCCGGGGTACCTTGATGAAGCTAAGGTCCCAATACTTGATTATTTACTTAAAGCTTTCAGTATTATTTTACATTTCTATAGCTTATGATTCATATTCATGCATGAACATAATGTTTTTGCCTCAAAAATCAATGAGAAAGTGTTTTCTTGAAATTAAAGATTCTTTCTAAAAGAAATAAATATGGAAAAAATGGATTTCTTAAAAACCCATGAACATATATGGGAATAATTTTTCTTACAAAAGGTTTTATGAAAACTTATCTTTTATTAAAGAAGTAGAAATTCTTTTGGAAACATTAAAAATGTCATTTGCTACTTTGAAATCCAAGTTTAGAAAATAAAACCACACTTTAGGAAATTAAAGTAATTACAAAGATTTCATTTAGAAATAAAATATTTATCTTAATGACTAAAAGATCTTTCAAAAGTAAAATAGAATCTCAAATTCAAAGACTTTTAAAACCTTACTTTTTAAGTTGAGACAACTTTATTTACTTCATATATTTGTTATGAGTCATTACAAATATATATATACCTTTCAAAAGTTTACAAAATAATTGAAATGTTATCTTTTCAAAATGAGCTTTGTTTACAAGAAGGAAAACAAGTGTTTACAAATTCGTGGCAACTCTGATTGCTACCTTTTTGGAACCCAAAGGACTTAGTTTTATGGAAATAAGCTTAGAAATACGTAGATCGTTTCGACTAGGTAGAAAACGGTATATTATACGCGAAATTCCGAGTTAAAATGAGCAAGTTATGATCATTTTAAGTTGGAATTTCCCTTTATACGATTTTACTACGATTTTTAAGAAAAGATTAGAATCTTCAAGGATATAATTTCATGAAATACTCATTTTGGGTATTCTTCTTGATTAGATAATCACGAGGAGGATTGTCCATATCCCGAGGATTACTACGATTAAGTGGAATTTCCAAACGACCCATCCAATTCAAGAACGGTGTCATCATGACCGAGTGAGTTACTTCCCGTTAATTTTCTCATACTCTTGATTGTGCTTATAAAGATTAGTTGCACTAGAATCTAAGTCAAAAATCAAAATGAAGTGTATGAAAATATGTTGAAGGGATACTAAGTATATCGAAACTCAATTTGTTTGTAATAAAGTTGTATGTGCATTAATATCTTGAATTGTTTGAAATGGGTTGATCACTTGAAAGAAGCTAAATGGAATTACTAGACTTTAATTAAAGAAATTATTCATGCACTTCATATGTTGAGTCACATTGCATTCACTACTATACAATTGGTGGGACAAGTGTATAATAGTGGTGGTAGACATAACCGATATATCATGTAAGTGGCGAGTAGGAGCTGGTAAGAACTACTTAAATTGATGGCTAGTAGGAGCCTGTAATAACTACAAGTTTTTGGTGGCTAGTAGGAGCCTGTAATAACTACAAATTTTTGATGGCGTATAGGAGCCGGTAAGATCTATAAAAGTGTTTTTAAAAGCTGTGGCCGTAATTGGCCTGAATCCCCAACCCCGAATGAAGGGCGTAAATTCATTCAACATATGATTCCCGGAAAGTCATATGTCTTGTATGCTCACGTGGTTGTTGCATTTCATATGTTTGAATAATAAAACTGGATTGATAATTTACTTCGAGTATGAATTTTGGGATCTACTCACTAAGCCTATAAGCTTACACCCCTATAGATATTTGTATTCTCAAGAACACCTAATTTTGTGCCCGAGGTCTTCCAGTATCCGTATACGTTTTATGTTGAAGCTTTTGGAGGAAATCTACTCGAAGACTTAGATTAGAATTCCTTTGAAATCTTTAATTTTGGATGTTATGAAGTTTATCTCGATCCTTGGATTTATCGGGGGTATGCCCCTAAGAGATTATGTAACAGACCTTTGGTTGTTTATGATATGATATACTTTATTTCTGAATTCTTGTATGTTTAACTTTACTTGCATAAACTATGCTTCCCAAAAGCATCTCCTATTACCGTGTTAGACGCCTTACATATAATACTAAGGCTTTCGCATGACTAAGGTAGCCATTCTTAAGCCTTGATATTATATGTGGCGGACTGCCACGTTTAGGGTACCCTTCGGGGCGTGACAGAGAATTTTTGGAGAATTATGTGTGAATGGTTTTGTATATGTGGAAGGGGTTTGAGATTATTTTGGGAGAGTTTTGAGAGTGTTTGTCGAAAGGGTTTTGAGATGATAATTTTTTAGAGTTTTGGTAGTGAATTTGTGGGTAGTAAATATGTGAATGAAGTGAAAGAGGAGGAGGACATTTACAAGAAAATGAGGCGCGAATTTTGTGTCCCCGGCCATATAGAAGAGAGAAGAGAGAGAGATGATATTTTTTATAGTTTTGTTAATTAAATGTAATAATAAGTAAAGTAGATATGATGTAAAGTTATGAGAAAGGTAAAAAGTAAAGATAATAGGTATATAGAGTGTAAGAGTAGGTGTTAGAAAAAGTAGAGATAAATGAATAGTGGAGAATAGTAACGAATAGTGTAATGTAAAGTAAATATAACTAATAAAGTATGGTAGTAGGAAAATACGCATATAAATGCAATATCAACTATTTTTTCTTACCGAAAAATTATAAAATTGATATTTTTGAAAACCTTACATTTTTACGAGTCTAACGGTATATTCGGAATATTTTTACTATTCCAGACCTTGGGACATATTTTTTAAGAACTGTGTCCGTTAAGGTCCAAAACGATTTATGGTTTTGCTAAACTGATATTTTTAAGCTTTCTTATGTTATTATGAACTATTCTACATACTAATCTCTTACTTACTCATTTAGGGTTGTGAACAAGGGATTGCCAAACTTATACTGTTACGTCTAACTAGGGTTTTGTTGACTTTAAGGTTTTCAGTTGACCTTTCGATTAGGGTTTAAGCTTAATCGATCGTAAAAATTTGGAGGTTTACAATAATGATTGTCACGCCCTATAGGATACCCTAAACGTGGCAGTCCGCCACATACGATATTAAAAATTAAGAATGACTTCCCAAAGTCATGCGAAAATTTCAACACCATATGTAAGGTTTTTATCACAACAATAGGAGACACCGGTGGGATGTATAGTTCGAGATAGTAAATACCATATAAGAAATCCAGATAGCCATCCAATATCAATATTAAGAATATTATCCTTACATCATCTTAGGGGTTTTTTTCCTTATAAATCTCCAAACAATCATAATATCAACTTAATCTTTCACACAAGAAAACAATACTAATACCAAAAGATCTTAAGGATATTAAGCCTAAGATCTTCAAAGGATTTACAAAAGCTTTCCAAAACATAATCCCACTCGAGCATATGAAGTCTTCGGGCATAAAAGATATAATCCTGCTACATCAAAAGTCTATCGGAGTATAAGCATAACTAACTTAGTGAGATTATTCCTGAATTAACGTACTCATATCAATAATTTCAAACAAGTTATTAAACAAGTATATGAATGCATCAAGCAAATGAATAAGCAATACATATGATCTACCGGAAATCATACGTTTGAATGGATTTACCCCTCCATTCAGGGTTAAGTGTTTCAGGCTCTTTAAAAACCATCTTTAAAATCTAACTTATGTAGTTTATTTCAGGCACCTACTCGCCCATCTTGACGTAGTTCTTTTAGGCTCCTAATCGCCCATCTTGCAGATTTATGGCTCCTGAAAACCCGACTACTAGACTCTTATCCCATTGAATACAATAGCTCATGAGATGAAACTAACTACGTGATATGTATGAATCAATTAATACAACTCAAAATATATTATTAGAGTAATTTAAAGGTGATCACAAAATTTGCACGCACTCCAACATAATAATAGTAAAACACAAGTTAATTAACAACGATTCATGTCCCGGTATGCTTAGCATTCTTTCAATCAATATTATCATACCTAATTCATTTTTATCTTTTCCTACTTCTAGTGCCTCTAGTTACAAGCACAAACAAGTACGTAAAAGGTAGGAAATAAACTCACACGGCCATGAGGACACTTCTTTCTTATGGAGGAGTCGATCGGTAATTCTACTAATCAAAATAATCCTTCGGATATAAATACTCCTCATCGGGGTCACCTGATCAAGAAGAATACCCATAATGAGTATTTCTTATTGATTCTATGGTACTTATCAAAAACTATGTCATAAGATCATTAAAATTCGTATAGAAGGTTATTCCAACTTAAAATGGCCATAACTTGGTCATTTTAACTCGGAATTGCACAAATAATATACCGTTTTCCTCCTACTCGAAAAGATCTATCCATTTCTAAGGTTATTTTTGTCATAAAAAGCCATTTGGGTTAGAAAATACTACGGTACAAATAGTTACGAATTATAGATCACAAAATGATATTTTCAAACTTCACTTTACTCGAAAATCCTTAAGCAAAATATATGGATATATATAGTGGAAAAATCCTTTGAACATATATATATATATATATACTCATATTGTATGCATGATTTTTTGTAGTGTTGTCTCAATATTGATATTTCATAAACAATTTGTCTTTAAGGGTTTTAAAAGATAAAACTTTTGAAAATTTCTCCTTTTTGAATTGTTAGAAGGAAAACTAAAATATATTTGAGTTGTTATGAGTGAGTGTTTTCCTATTATAATTCCATTTCCTATCTTTTCAAAAGAAAATTAATTTCTAAAAATTTGGTTCTTTAAGTTATTTACTAACTTTATTTCTAGTTATTGAAAAATGAGCTTTTCAAAATATTCCTTAAGTTTTTGGTGTGGTCAAATATTTGAAGTTGTGTTAAATGTATGTTTTCCTCTCATTTTTATATCCTTTTTTCTTCTTTAGAAAATAAGTTTACCTTTTAAACTTTACTTGCTTGGCAAATTTTATTTTTCTAAATTGGTTTCTAAGATAGTGAGTTGATTTTACCTTGATTTGAAAAACTTGTTTTATCCTTAATATTGTCAAGTGGTAGAATAATTCTTTTTAGATAAGTTTATAAGAAAAGTTTTCCTAATAAAGATTTGTCAATATTAGATCTTAGCAAAATTTTATTTTAATTTTTGAAAAGAGAATAATAACATATAAAATTTAAGTTTTGACGAACTTTCTTAGTATGTGATTTTCGAACCTATAGTGAACCTATTTAAGTTTTATAAAAGATATGGTTAAGTTAAAATCTTAAGTTCAATGCTAAAAATTCTATCTTTATGGAGTATTTAGTTTTGATTTATAAAAGAAACGAGTTCCTTTCATTTGAAGAAATCTTGGGCACTAATACTTTAAAACTTATGATTAACTTACTTAAGCTTTTGAAAAGAATTTATTAAAAGCAATACTTAGACTTTTTGTTGAAAATTCCTTTGTTAATAAATCTAGTTCACTTCCTTTAAGAAAGAACCCATTTTTATTTTTATTTTTATTTAAGACAACAACATTCTATCATGCATGAATATGATGTGTAGCAATGAAAAAGTAAAAATAATACATAGAAAGAAATACTCATAAGCAAATAAACGTAATAATAATATGGTCAACATGAACGTTAAACTCATTAATGTATCAATTATGAATTGAGCGTTAGCTTTATCAAGAACCCGGGACTAAGAATAGACTAGAAAAGAAAAAAAAAAAGAAAATCGTTTTGGATTGATATGGACAAGTTTAAGATAGAAAGACTAGTCTTAATAATTTGCATAAAATAAGTAAATAAATAATTGCAAAGCATGAAAATAAATAAATAACAAGTAAGCTTATATGCTAAAGAAATATATATACATAATATACATAATATTATATAGAAGTTAGATTAGAGTAAAAATAATAAATAACAATGAAAACAACACATAATAACAATAATAACATAATGTAAAATATAAACATGAACAAAACAAAACATGAACTATTGTTGCTTCTTTAACTCTCATGAGTCTAAGAAACATATACTAAGCTCATGCTAAGTTGTATGAACATGATAAAAATAAAGTAGGATTTTTACCTAAGGTTTATTGGAGGATTTGAAAAGAGATGAATAGGTTTTATATTTTCTTGAAAAGTAGAGGATGGTAGAGAGTGTTTTGAGAGAGATTGTTAGAGAGAGGTTTTGAGAGAGAATTTGGTAGTTTTGTTATGTAAAATGGATGTGTGGAGAATGAAGGAGGAAGGGGGTATTTATAGAATTTTGGAGTGAATTTTGATGTATAAAATAAATTGAAAAAAATAAATGAGAGGGAGAGAGAGATGATTTGCGCGGTTTTGATGTTAAGGGAGGATTGATTTGTTTTTATTTTGTAAGAAATAATAATAATGTTAAGTTTGATGTGATAAGTTGTATTGGAATGTAAAGTGTAAGAAAAAATAGAGATAGTAAAATAATGAATAGTAGAAATAGTACTATGAATGGTAGACTAGACATAAAATATCGATAGTAATAAAAATGTGTAAACGAGCCTATATCTGATATTTTTGTTATGAAAAAATTCTAAAACTAATATTTCTAAAATCCTGTTTAATTACAATTCTTTTGATATTATTAGGAATATTTTTATTATTCGAGCTTCGGGAACGTTTTCAAGAACTGATCCTATTTGAGTCGAAGGACACTCGAAATTATGGATCTGATATTTTATATTTCTCTATATTATTACGAACTATTATATGCCATTAAACTCAATTTCGTTTTTAGGGTTGAGAGTGTGGTTTACCGAGTTGAAACTGTTAGATGGTCTTAATCTTTGTTGACTTTTGAAACTTCAGTTTTAACTAGGGTTAGGGTTTAATCCAACTTTGCCTAGAAATTGAGGGGTTTACCTTAGAGATCGGATAAATGGACTTTCTAATGCTCGGATTTTTTGAATCGAACGATTATTGAATTTTCAATATTTGTTTTTGAAGAATCTCTTATGAAATCCCGTGATCGAGTTTGTTTAAGGTTCGGTTTCATCTTAGGTCAGGCTTTAGGGTTTCGATTTGATATTCCAAAACCATTCTTGAAAAATTCGGGTGTTTACAATGATGTTGTGATGTCTTAAATAAATTGATTCATGCATACCACAAAATGAGTCACATTGCATGGGGTTATTATCCTTGGGTGAAAAGAATAGTAGCATGGTTGAAAGCAACACTTGGCAGCTATGATCAAAAGCAATTACTTAGCGACATGAAATTAAACCAATGCTTGGTGGTAAACCGAAAGTATGGCTCAACCCGAGTAGAATTAATATGCTTGGTGGTAATGATCAAAAGTATAACTTAACTAAAACTACTTGTTTTAAGATTATTTATCACCAAACTCCGAATGGAGGGCGTAAATCCATTCAACATATAATTCCCGGAAAACTATATGCCTTGCTTGCTCACGTGCATGTGGCATTTCACTTGAATGCTTAAATAACTTGTTTGATTTTTGCTACACAAGCATTTGCTTATTGAAATAATTCTCACTAAGCCTATTACCTTATACCTATATTGATATCTTTTACAATTTAGCTATTTGTAGTTGAGACCACGTGACCTTACAACCAAGTATTTTCTCTTTTTTATTAAGGAATTTTTAGATGAAGTCTAGCATTGTTTAGATGTAGACTTATAGAAAATTTATTGTAATAATTTATAGTTATTTTGGCGGGGGAATGGCCCTAAGACTTGTAAGACAATGATTAAAAATGAATGTTTATTATGATTTCCCTTTTCTTAATTTGTTATTGTATCTTCTTAAGCTTCATAATTCAAAGTACGTCTTCTAAATTTGTGAGAGCACGCTTACACTTAATATCGAAGCTTATGAGAATGACTATGGTTGTCATACTTAAGCTTCAATATTGAGTGTGGCAAATTATTACGTTTATGGTACCTTCTGGGGCATGACACCACCTCAACAAGTACCTTAAGCTCCATGCAAGGACCCGTACCCTATGATGCCCAGTCGCATTCCGCACCTTTCCACCACCGCCACCATCTCGCCCTCTAGGACTTGCTTCCATATTTCATCAAGAGCAACTGCTACTTTGATGAGCCTTTGAAAAACCAATAAGCCGAAGATTGGCTTGCATGATAGAGCGTCTTTTGTTGCCTATGAAGTACCCCATCACCTCCGTCTAAGTTATGGCACATATTCGGAGATTTAATGTCATGCCCCAAAGGGAATCCTAAAAGTAACAGTCCACCACATGCCATATAAGATGTTCGAATTACTATCCGAGTCTTTCGGGAGTCTGTAATAGATGTAAAAAATCCCTTTAGACAATAGAATACTCTATTCAATGGAGTTAAGAAGTTTAATGCGGCATTCAATAGTATTAGATATAAATCAAAATGCATACATAAAAGTTACAAAGTCTAAGGGGCATTCCCCTGCAAAAGAATATTAAAGGTCCATTACAGTTATCCAGAGTCTTTTGGTTTCCTGGAAGTCTAAACAAAACTGAATACAACTTCTATAGAAACTCTAGCTCCTGTAACTGAGCTGTAGCCTGCCTTAGCCTACCAAATAAACTCGTGCTGCAACAAATAAAACTATAGGCGTAACTATACAGCTTAGTGAGAAAACTTCCATATCGCAATTAAAACATAACATTCAAGCAAGTGATTAATCAGTCAAATGGTATGCATCAAACACGAATTCAACAAACATATGACCAGCCGGAAATCATATGTGGATGGACTTCACCCTCCATCCCAGTTAGCAGATTAACGAATCCTACGGTAATGACGCCGTTTAGGCTCATGGACAACCAACTCATATATTCGTTTTATGGATCACGATTAACCAACTCATATTCGTTTTATGGATCACGATTAACCAACTTATATTCTTTTATGATCACGATTAACCAACTTATATTCGTTTTATGGATCATGAAAACCAACAAATGCTAATGCTCCATCCCCATCGTGTTATGAATGATTCAAGTTTATCTTCGATGTCTAATAATCAATTATACCAATTCTTTTAGGTGATCAAGCAATACTCACAGACAATCAATCCTAGCTCCTCTATACAAGCAATGATTTATCACCCGCTTCGATATTCTTTAAATTCAACTTCACATAACAACAGTAACAAATATAATTCCCATTCAACCCCATCATGCATATTCATTTTATCTTTACTAAGTAACTAGTGCAGCTATCATTACAATCGCAAGCAATAATTGAAATTGGAAGTGATACTCACTCGGCCATGGTACACCGTCTTTTAGTAGTAATAATCGGGTAGTAGGGATTCGTCGGTCTTAGGATCACCTACCAAAGAAGAATACCCTAATTAGTACTTCATCACTTAACTGATCCAAACTATGTATCAAAACTAAACAAAATCGTGATTCTCGCTATTTGCAGAAGTTCCAACATAAAATGGCCATAACTTGGTCATTTTAGCTCAGAATTTTGCAATTTTATATCGATTTCTATCTACTTCGAAAGATCTATCTATTTCTAATATTATTTCCAAGTTTTGAAAACATTTAGGTCACGGAACAGGGGGATCAGATCTGATCGGTAACCATTCCTATTTCCTAAAAATAGTTTTTGCACTTCTTTGAAATTTATCTAGTTGATGATTCAAGTAATATAAAATATGAATGAGTTTCTAACATGAATGACATGATCCAATGTATGCATGATCTTGATGAATTTTGATAAAGGAAACTTAGAGGACTCCTAAATTTCACAAGACTCCAACAATAACTACTTCTTGAAAATCCAATTTTCTAACTTTGACATCTCACTAGTGTTTTGGATTCCATTCTTAGAAATTCCTAGTTATCTTAGTTAAAAATTATTCTTCATCATCTATACTATCCAAGACCTTCATTTCTTCATATAATTTTACATTTTTCACTTTGCAAATATTTTTTAAATAGGCTTTTCTCAAAAATCCGAATTTTAAAAAATCCACTTTTTGAATGATTCCTTTGAGAAAACTTGTGTAATGCATTAAAATTCAAGGCTTTACTATATCCACTACCTAAGGACTTCATTTAACACATAAAACATTCATTTTGAGCTTGAATAATAGGTGTTTACATAGCATCACCCAAAGTTATGAATTTTACAAGTTGACTATTAACTCAAAATTTTCATCTTGATTCCACTTCTTGTTTTACACATTACTCTCATCCAAACTCATTTCAACTTATAAAAATCATTACTTAATGATATCTATTACTTATACCCTCCATTTTTCATATAAAATATGAGTTTCAAAGTTGTTACAAGGGTTTTTAAAATAGGTTTTGGAAGTCATACGAATTTTCTTTTGAACATTTCTAACAAAACCTTTTCTTTTCAAGTTCCTTGTCTTATCTTCATTTATATATACAACACTAAATCTTTATGAGCATTAATGCATGAAAACACAAAATATCTATATGAACATGATTGTCAAGTATAATATGAGTGTCTAAATGCTAGATCTACTACTTATAGTGCATGAAAAGTATTTAAAAGCATGAACATATATTTTTCATGCAAGATCTCTACTTTATATGCATGAACATGATGATACTACAACAAAAACTCATCAAACACAAGATCTACTATTGTGATGACTTGATATTAATGTATTAGTATTTTCTTATCCCTAGCATTTGCTCATGAGGATTTAAAGTGAAAACACACATGAATAATCTTGCCATTAAAAGATTAAGTAGTAATAAAGCTTAAAAATCATCACCTAAGGAAGGATTTGATGAAGAAATGAAGAAGAAAACAGCTTGTGTGTGTGTTGTGGGATGTAGCTCATGGCAAAGAGAGGGAATGGAGAGGGTTTTTCTTTTTTTTTTTTTTTTTTTGCTTTGTTAAAATTTTTGAAAGAGTAATGAGAGAGAGAATGTAAATGAGTATATATATTAAGTAAATTAGGGTTTGTTGTATTATAAAAAGAAGAAATAAAACAATTTGAGGGGAAATTAGGGGAGTTGCGCCCCACCAAATGAGAGAGAGAGGGAGTGATTAAATTTTATTTGAATTTGTAATTTGTGTAATAAAATTATTAAATGTAATAATTTAGTAAGAAACAAAAATTTTTGGAAAAGAAATATAATAAGTAGTTGTAAGGATGTAAGACTAGGGCATGGGTAGTGTGTAATGTAGGTTGTACTTGTGAATAGTGGTAAATAGAGACAAGATCTACTTTACCGGTAGTAAAGAAAAATATGAAAAAAAAAGGCTATAACTGTAATTTTTATAACTCGAAAAATTATAAAACTTATATTTTTGAAATCCTTATAAAATTTCGGTTCTAAAGAATATTCTGGAATATTTTTCTGAGTTTCTAGTCCTGGGGCTCGTTTTTCCATAATAGAGCTCGGGAAGGCCCGGAATAGAAAATTTTCTGAACTTAAAGCTTTTTATGGTTTGAAATATACTTTAAAACAATATTTCATATTAAATTATTTCATAAAATTTCTTTGATATGAAACCGAAGAAAAGCATCTAGGGTTTCTAAGTTTCTGTCACTAGCTTGAACTAGACCGATTTAAGGTTTTGCTTTTCGGTTTCCGAAGTTTACTTGACTACTAGGAAAACCGGGGTTTACATTTAATGCCAGGATCTGGTGGAGTCAAAAAGCTGAGAGTTGCCATCACCTATCACTTGGGATATGTTTCGAAATGAGTTTTTGGAGAATTACTTTCCAAGAAGCTTGAGAGTGAAATATAGTGCTGACTTCTTGCACATATCTCACAAAGGAAGGACCATAGAGCAATATGAGACTAAATTCAGTAGACTTCTACATTATGCCCCCCATTCCTACAAATATAGTGAGGAATTGAAGCAGCAAAGAATTCTGAATGGACTTGATGAGGATTTGAGAATGAGGTTAGAGTTTGACATCCTCACCTTTAGGGAATTGGAAGAACGAGCAAGGATTGTTGAGGGAGCCAAGAAAAGAAAGTTGGAGCTTCTGAGAAGAAAGTACTTGTTTTTGGTGAGAAATTTCAAGCTGAGACAAGCTCCAATTTCTCTTCTGAGAGGTTCAAACCTATCGACCACTTCAAAGGGAATGTCAGTGGACGAAAGGATGCCTCAAAGGCAATAGTGCCTTGTTGGAAGTGCAAGGAAGCGCACTATCCAAAAAGATGCCCCGCTATAAAACAAGTGCTATTTCTATGATATAAGTCATAAGATCCCTGATTACTTGAAGAAGGCCTCCATAACTTGCTTCGTTTACAAGTAAATAAGGCATTTTGCTGATGAATGTCCTCAAAGGAAATCCATATCGGTTCGACCTATTGGATCATCAGGAGGATCTGCTTTGACAAGAAGTGGAAGTGGAAATGGAAGTCATCTAGCATGATCCATCATGGAGGATTTACAACCTTGAGGGACAATGGCTCTATGAAGAAGTCGAGGAAGACGAAGTGGAGTTAGCTACCCTTGACAATGAAGAAGATTATGACCCTTGTCTGGTTGCTGGTTAGCCTTAATCCCTAAATATCTACTTATCTTATATCTTTTTAAGTATAAAATGGTAGATATGAAGTATAGTTGATAATGATAGATGCATAGAAAACACCATAAAAACAATAAGATTAGTAATCCATGTGTTTTGATCGTAGGAACCATACAAGTAGGAGATCAAACCACTTATATTGTCTTTGACATCGGCGCGACACATTCATTCATTGCCGCTAGTCTAGCCATGAATACTGGATTACCCATAACCACAACTACGACTAGCTTTTGCATAAAGACCCCCATGACTAGTGTGGTGACTACGAGAGAAGTGTTAAAGAATTGTCCCATGAAGATACAAGGACACAAAGCTACCGTCGACCTTATAATAGTGAAATCAGCAAGTATGAAGTGATTCTCAAAATTTGTTAGTTATCTTTGGTAGGAGCTACCATAGATTGTAGAAACAAAAGAGTGGAGTTCATAGGACAAGATGAAAAGAAAGTTACATTTTTAGGAGAATCTGCGACTTCTAGAAATTTGGAGTTAAGCTCGTTTGAGTTGATCAAGAAAGTCGAAGAAGGAATCAAAAGTTATGTAGGAAATACGGAAGAGGAAAAAGACTAACCTAACATTGATGATATCCCCATCGTTAATGAGTTTTTCGATGTTTTTTCGGAAGAGTTGCCTGGGTTACCTTCGAATTTCGTAATGATTATTTACCCCTAGTTTCAAACCGAAATGGCTTTTATGATAAAAAATAACCTTATAAATAGATAGATCTTTTTGAGTAGGTAGAAAATGACATATAATATGTGAAATTCCGAGTTAAACTGAGCAAATTATGGCCAATTTAAGTTAGCACTTCATTCTACGCGATTTGTGACGAACGTAGTAAAATAAAATTAGAAAGTTTAAGTAGAACTTCTATGAAATACTTATCTCGGATATTTCTTTTGTCTAGGTGATGAGGAATACAGGATTTCCCTTCTTGGGGATTCCTATAACTAAGAAGATTGCGAAATGGACAAGTGAATTTTCCTCTTAATTTCGTTACCTTGCTTATGCTTGTATGGTAGTGGCATTAGTATACTAAGAAAAGCTAAAAATAGACATGTATGGAGAATTCGAGGATATATATGCATGTGTGATTCTATACTTATGTGATGAAATGAGAATTAAGAATATTGCAACTTCGAATTGTTTGTTTAAGTATTTTTTCTACCTTCATGTATGATTGCTTGTTGTTTGCTGAATTGTTTAATAGCCCTAAGAAACCTTAATAAGATTTGGCTTGAGAAAAATAAAATGTTTACACATAGCATCCGTTGAGTCACATTTCTTTCGAAAGGCTGCTACTTCGGTGCGTAGAGTTGGATGGACTGTTAGCGTGCTGGGATATGGGCCATGCTCCTTCTTAGATAATCCACATCACTTTGGAAATGCGACTCTAGGTTAGGAGCCATGCTAATCGAACGCTTTGGGCGAGGGCCTGGGGCAGTAGAAGGACGAGAGGATCTTCATAAACTATTCCCTAATATTTGGTATGGAGCGTAAATCTATTATATTTATGGTTTATGGATGACTATATATATTTATGTAATCATGTGATTGTTGCATAGCAGCATAGCATATGTGTGAAAATTAAATAAACTTGTTTGAAATCATGGTACGAATGAAATGGAATATCTTACTAAGATAGTTGTAAGCTTACACCCCCATTGATCTTTGCTGAAACAGGTATTCCAAGTATACCCATGGCTCTTTCGAAGATCATGACGTTAAGGAAATCATTGATGGATTCTAAAACTCTTATGAAAGCAATGGGAACATATGCTGAAGTTATTTCCTTATATGCAATGTATGCTATGTTAGTATTTTGGTGATTACGAAGAAATGTATTTATATAGACTTGAAGGCAATAGTGGGGGTATGCCCCTAAGATTTATAATCAACCATGTTTATGTTTTATGATAAGTATTCTTCTTGCCTTGTTACTTAATTATTATCAATGTAAATTATGCTACTCCAATGTGTTCCTTTGGTTGTGATGTATGCCTTGTACATGATATGGAAGTCTTTATGGGACTAAGGTAGTCATTTTTAGGCTTTAGTATTATGTACGATGGATTGCCACGTTTATGATACCCTTCGGGGCGTGACACTCATTCCTTTATCTTTTCCAGGAACAAGTGAAGATCCCATGGTGTTTGATTTAACAGGATATGAGGTGTTAGTAGGCTATAGAGAGGACGATAGTGGACCGGACTTTCTTACTAATTTATAGATAAAGTGAAAGAAGGAAATTAGAATTTTAAGACTGGTTTCATGGTTTATGTTTTGTCAGATTTTATAAGACTTCTTTTTATGATGTTTTAAGTTTTGAAGTATGTTGGCTTTGGTTTATGCCAACTATGTTATCATAAGTTATTATGAGATGTTTTTATTTTAAACAGGTACCCTATCTATATGAGATTTTGATGTTATTTCTATGTTGTGGTTTAGAATCATCATAGCCTTTGCATGTCCATATTTAGTAAGGATATGTGACAGGTTATAATGTCTTCATATTAGGCTGTTACAACAACAAAAATAATAGTTCAATATACATATTTTGAAATTTAAAAGGTCTTATTTGTTCAAAAATTTTCTTTTAATAATTTATCTTGCAAGACATGATTTTACTTATTTGTGACATGAAACTCTTAAGGTATTCCTCCTTAAATTTTTCTTAAGTTTGGTTCTTAAATAAAATTTTAAATTCTTAGATTTTGCAAATGTGTAACTTAATTAAAGAAAATCATGATTTTATGTTTATTTGGATCCATGAATATTTCATTTTCATATTAAACTTCTTTTAACTAATTATTTTCCAACACATGAATCTTCATGTGGTTGTGAAGAAAAATCATTCTAAATGGTATCATCTTTAGAATATTTTGAGTTTTGGCATATGAGAAAATTTAAGTAAATGACTTGTTTTAAATTCATATTTTTGATAAGAAGGTTTGTTCATGTACTGTAAATAAGATTTTAGAAAATTTTACATAACAAATAATTGTTAACATTTAAATTTGAGAAATTCATTTGGCAATTTGAAAACATACTTGGGTGTTTCCTTTTAAATTCTTAATGAAAAGATTTCCTAAGTATTGCAAATATGATTCTTGTAAAACTTTTGGCACAACAAAGGATTATCAATATTTAAATTTTTGGAAAAACCTTTAAATAATAAAGAATTATCAATGTTTGTAGTCTTAGACGACTTATTCTAAATTTTGGGAAATTTAGCTAAGTAGCTACTTTTATGATAATCTTTCCTAACTGTTGAAAATAAATTCTTGAAAGATAAGTCTCATTTTATGAGATAATAAATAATTTATATTTTCATTTAAAATTTTTATTAAGACAACAAAATCACTTTTGTAATGCCCTAATCTAAAGGTGTTACAACTCGCCATGTGTTCTCACTTGGAAAGAACACGCTAAAGCTATTAAAAACTCTAAACCATCAATTGTTAAAACATATATCTTTAAAACTCTCAAAATAAGGATACTTTAAAAAATAAACAAATGTAATAATACTAAAACCATCTTCATAACTATCTAGTTGGCATAAACCAAGCCAACCTACTACAACCAAACTAAAACAAAAAATCTTTTCAAAATCTCATGAATCAAACAAAGGTTTCAAAAACAACTTTCATAATTCATCTATTCCCAATCATCCAAGATAAACCTAGATATCCGCAGGATAATCAAGTCCACGAACAGCCTCCTCGTAGTCCACATATACATCGAATCCAGATAAATCATACACTATCTGATCATCACCTGTACCTGAAAAAAGATAAAAGGGTGAGCGAAATCGCCTAGTACGCTAAACCGAAAATACATACACATGAACAAGCAATAAGCAATAAGCAATACTACATACAACTTAGAAACTAATCCAATAGACGCAGATTATTATCTTCAAATTAGCCAAGCAAACAACACAGGTTGGGGCCATTCACGCCTAACCCCAAATCCGAAGTATCTCAAGACTCCCTAAAATCAACTAATATAGGAAAATATATAGATATATGGTTCTGGGAATCTCCCACACACTCGGGTGCCATACTTGCACTACTCCTAGACTACTAAAATCATCTCCAAGTGCAACTCCACTAAAGACAATGACACACAAGCATCATCAGGGTGCATCGTTAGTATCACACTCTGCGTAGTCTTTACTAACCAAAGCTAAACACAAACAACACACATTCAATTATATACAGGATAGAATTAGGTCAATTTATTATCCTAATCCTACAAGCACAAAGAACAAGCATGGTAAGGTCATACTGGATTCGTTTTCCAAAACTTCAAGATCAATAACTCCTTTTCAAAAGTTTAGATACCCTAATCACCAGTCTCCTGATCATCAACATATACTAAATCAACATTTGTTTTCATGTTCATAATTAAAACCTACCCCTAAAAATCCATAATCTAAAGCATAAGATTTATAATATTAGATTCACACACCTATCTTCTAAGATTACCAAACAATGGAACCCTAAAACGTGGATTTCTCCAAATTCCTCAAAAACCCTAAAATCCTTAATAAAAAATGGTACAACTATAAGAAAAGATTCCATCTTTTAACATAAAAATGATTGAAAGGATTAAACACTTACCCAAAACTTTAGATTTCGCACTACCTTGACTGTAGAACCAAAATCTCCAATTCACAACCTAGGTTTTGGTCTCCACCGAAATTGTCTCCAGCAACTTGATTCCTCAAAACAATCAATGTAAGATACGGAAATATATGTCACGCCCCGAGGGTACCCTAGTAGTAATAAACAAGTTACACTTGAATATTATCACTAGATTACCTTCAGGAAATGACAGGTTTTCAAAACAACAGGATCTTTTAAGTTGCTTGATAAGAAATAACAAATACATGAGAGAAATGATTTAGTGAGTAACTATTACAAACTATTACAAACCATATACCTCCGTTGAAGTATACAACTAAATAATCTACTCTTAATAGTACATAACCATCAAACTAAAATAGATCTGTAGACTTCTAGCTTCAAAGCCCTTACCGGAGCCATATCCTAGATGTAACTAACCAGGGACGTAATGTGAACCTGAAAAGACTATAGGAGTATGAGCGAAACCACAGCTCAGTGAATAACCAGACATACCATACATCACACAAGTCATTAACAAATCATATGCAATGCAAGCACTCAACCGTATGCACAGAATAAGTTTGGATGGTCTAGAATCCAAACAGTAAAAAGATTTACAACCCTCTTTCAATGGTTGAAGAACAAAACTCAATGACCCCACCTGCCCAGAGAGACTAAGTACACAGGAGAATCAACGATTGCTCGTTTTAATGTTATTACTTTGAATATAGTGGCTTCCACAAACCATCTCCTGCAATCCCCTTAGAAACTCCCTAAGTATTAATCATTTCAAAATTCTACGGGCGACGTTCTTCGGGCCTTTTAGTTCCTCATAGGATCGCCAGACCAAAGAGTACCTTGGAAGACTCACACATTGGATCAACCAAGCAAAAACAGAGATCCGAAATATTAATACGTAGCAGGCTGTCACAACCATATATGCAATAATGCAATTTGTGCAATGCATGTCCTATTGTTTGGTTAAGTCCATAATTCTTAATCAAATTCGGGGTGACCATCCATTACACACAATCAACAATATACTACTACACAACACCAACCACTGCGTTATCGCTTGTATAAATATATTTTAGCAATCATACAATCAGATCATATCATACTTTCAACAAACACTCATTTGTTTATCTTGCATCACATATTCGACTATTTACAACCACAACCAGTACAATACGATTGAATTACTCACCTGCTCATACCGACTCAGTCGTAGTAGTCCACTGGTAGATCTTTTAATGAGTCAAATTCACCTATTTAAAACAAAATATTCATCAATATCATCTAGCTAAATTCCTACATGTGCCTTGTGTCCTAGACTCGATATTAATACTTAGTATCGTCGGGTTTTCCTATTTTTATCTCACATAATTGTTTGGTTATTTTTAGAAGTCACATTGCTCAAGAAATTTACTTATTTCAATTTCCATTCTTATATATTTTATCTTGCTAAAACAAATATTAGACTAACATACTCTAAATATTTTCTTAGTTCTAGGGTTTCAAAAGTTAATAGATATTAATTCTAAATAAACTTAAATATTTGTATTAAGGTCACTATCTAATATATATTTACATCACAAACATATATACATACTTAGTAGATATATTATATATATATATTAAATTCGGTTTAGGTCAGAAAAGCTTTTGTTGGAAAAAATTTGGCTGTAAGCCCCCAAGGCCGCCGGCCTAAATCCCCAGGTGCCGTGTAAACTCAATTTAAAGAAAATTTCATATGGAAAGCACCGTTGTTAAAAGCTGCCAGCTTACAACGTACGCCGTCCTACGCCGCCGGCGTAGATCTCCAGGTAGCCGCTTACGTCGAATTTTGCGTGAAATTATTTTACGTAGCCCTGTTTGAGTGTAAGCCGCCTAACGCCGCCGCCTATCCATGTAAGCTGCCGGCGTACATCGTTTACACTGCCAGCCTTGAGGCAGCGTTGCACTGTTCATCATCTTCTCCTTTCGATTCTTTTTCTTTGATTTTTATACGTTAAAAGCTTACTTAAACTACTTCTAAGAATTATACATCATATATAAGGATATATAACAACTTTTAACACGCTTAAACACATAATACATAAGTTTCGATTCTTTGAAACATAAGGCTAGGGTTTTGAAATTTTACCTCGTTGGAGCTCTTTGAGTGCAATCCGAAGCTTGTGTTTGTTTTTAATATGTTCCTAAGATGATTTTAAGTCAGTTACAAAGCTTAGATTTGGACAGAAATAACTCGAGTTACCTCAACTTACCTTTGAACTCGTTTTTGAGGGTTTTTAGCTTTGTATTTCTTTTGATCCGAACTCGACTATTTCGATTGATTTGTTCTTTGTTTTTGGTTTGATTTGGTGGTTGTTTGAGAGTATTTTCGGACTGGAAGAGTTAAGGACTTATGGAGTTTGTTTGTTTGCTCATTAATGCATTTGTTTACATATATATAGAAGAAGAGAAAGAAGGATGTCACGGCTGCTTCTCCCTCGATTTTTCTTCCGGTTTGATCTCATTTTGGCTGTTATTTTCACTTCATTAAATGCCAATTTGAGTTGTCAATTGGTGATTGGTCCTTGGGTCACTTTGTCTGACAAGTTTGGGTGAATTATTGTAAATTTTCGGCTCCTTCTTCCCTCCAAATTATTTCCACCGAAAACAGCCGCCCACAACATATATATATTTATATATATATATATTAGTTTATGTATTTAATTAGATTTTGAGTTAATTAAACGAGTTATACGGGTATATATTAACTAGTATTTGGAAGTTTTTGTACAAGAATATGGATATAAAGTTGTATAAAACACTTAGATTTCCAAACAATACAAATTTAGGTTATAAATATACGTAGTTAATTATTCGTATATTTTTATCTCCCGCGATTTGGGATTTCTTAAACTCATTGGGTCAGTTTTTGCTTCAGGCTCCGATAGCTTAAGAAAACTCGGTTTAGAACAATAGCGTGATCCAATTATTTATTTGAAGTTTAGATTTTGAGTTATTTGTCAATTTATATTTTCGTTGTGTATTTAAAATCTTGACAATTCATTTTTGGATCATCGTTTTCTAGTTATAAGCATATGTGATCATTTATACAGTATTGGGCTTCATACAGAAATCAAACTATGTTTATATCTCTAGTTTTGATACTGAACATAAATTCTTATTAATAGCTTTTAAATTTAACTAGGAATCTAAAAAATTAGGGTTTAAGTCTAAATATAAACTCATTACTACTCATTATTTTAATCTCGAATCATTATCGAAATTAAAAACAATCATTTAATCTCTATATTCATATTCTCTACTTAAATCTATTGGTATACTAAGTTTTCGGGTCTTAGATTTTAGATCATATCTCGAATTAATTATTCCAGATACAAGATCTCGTTTTCGGTATTAATTAGGGTTAAAGAACTCTTTATTCAGTTCCTAAATCTTTCATCTATCCAAAAATCTAGATATTATCCTATTATTAGATTTCAATCAGAATTTAAATCTATTATCTAGTTTATACAATCTAGTATAAAATCGGGTACTAAGGTGAAAATTTCTGAGGTTTACAATATAAAGATAAAAATATAATTGATTGTGAATCATAAGATGATATAGGATGAGTTTAAGATCAAAACAAGTAAGTTGTAATAGTTTAAGTTTGATTAGGGAATGAATGATGAAATTCAGATTTCTGCAATTTTTTACAAATATTACGCCGCCATTTGGAGAATCTACACCACCCATAGAGACGGCATAGAAAGAAAACAGTAGTGTTTTTTTTAACGTTGGGTGAAACGCCGCTAGTGTACGTGAGCGTTTCTTTTAAAGCCGGATAGGAACGCCGCCGGCATTGATCATGGATTTGTCGGCGTATGTTGTTGGATTGAAATTCTGGGAATTCAAAGCCTAGATGAATGCCGTCGGTGTTTGTGATATTTTTGCTAGCGTAGGGTGTACGCTGGCAAACATAAGACTTACACCGCCGGCGTAGGTGCCGGCATATGAGCAATTTCTATATATACGAGACGCGAGAAATGGTTTTCGATAGAAACATTTTTATTATATTTTTCTTTCGTCAAAGAGAGTTTTGGAGCGTTCTTGGAGTTCTAGAGTTAGAGAATCTTCAAGAGGGTGTTTTTTATCCAAAATAAGTGATCTTAACCTTCTCCTATGGATTATATACGAATTTATATAAGTTTCTTAAGGTTTGGTTGGATTTTGCATGAAGGTTCTTGTGAGGAAACCCTAGCACGTGTTGAGTTCTATATTGGTGATGCATTCGAGTTTTAGCGATTCAAATAAGTTTATCTCCTTATGATGGATTCAAACAAAATACGAGTTAAACAATCTTTATATGTTCTTTATGTTGTACATATTAAGGTTTTTGTAAAATATATTTGGTGATTGTGGTTTTGTGCGATTTATTGTTGTTCTTGAGGATATTTGTGGAGTTTAATCGGAGTAGACGGTGCAGATAGCAAAGATTTCTTTTAGGTTTAGGATTTTTGGAGAATTCATGACTGTTAGGATATATATTGATAATGTGTTCATATTGGTTGATGTATATATATTGTAATAGGATATTTGGAGTTTGTGGAATCATTGTTGGTATTGATATAGGAGTTGTGGAGTTTGGGTTGTCTTTGTTGTGTTGATATCGGATTTGATTTGTATTCCTAAAATTGAGAAAGGTACGTGTAATCCCCGAAAAATTTCAGTAAATAATTTTAAGATGAACTTCAAAAATAAACCCTAAAAATCACTCCAAATTAAAACCGAATTTTGACAAGTCCTAAACCATGAATGAATCCAAAAATTTCTTAATCATGAGAAAATGAAAATCCTCGAAAATAAAATAAGAACTCAGTGGTCTTCAAATTCAAAACCACTACGTACGAAAAATTTCATATTTAACTCCGA
This sequence comes from Combretum micranthum, assembly GCA_024138025.1. Lineage (NCBI taxonomy): Eukaryota > Viridiplantae > Streptophyta > Magnoliopsida > Myrtales > Combretaceae > Combretum > Combretum micranthum. Next base: position 138,705 of record JAMXBD010002081.1, on the reverse strand, counting down.
CTTATAAAAACGGGTAATATAAAGCCCAAAAACAAATTATTAAAAAAGTAAATAACGATTAACTTTCGAAAATGAAACCCAATTCAAAAATTCCGAAAACGTTAAAAGATAATAAATACTTACGAAAAGTAAAATTTAAAATAAACTTCTCAAATTAAATATGCTGTATGAACATAAATATCAGTTTCCAAATTGGCAAAGGTCTAAACCGAAAAATCACCCGGAAACCCTAACCGGAATACAATAGTGTAAGTCCGGCAATCTAGTGCCCCTAACCCTAGAGGCCGAGATGTAGTTTAAATATATACAATAGCTCATAGTAATATAAGTTTGTGTAAAAATATCAGATTGGTAAATTTTTGACCTATTTCGAACCCGTTCGGATACAGACTTCGAAAAGCGTGTCCTGGGGCTCGAGATATAAAAAATATACCAATAGTACCGTTAGACTCGTAATTTCATAAGATTTCTAAATATATCAGTTATATAATTTTTCGGGTTATAAAAGTTACAGTTATAACCTTTTTATCGTATTTCCATTATTACCGGTAATTGAGTCGTCTTTTGCACTATTCATTTTTATTTCATTACAAAATTTTATTATTTTTATAAAGCCTTATATTTTTAGATAAATATTTTATATGTTATAGAAAATTTTGTTTTTCTAAAATTTAATTCGTTTCGGGTCTTTACGGGATCAGATTCTGTTTAAGATCCGATACTAAAAATAAAATAAATTAATTTAATAATTGGAAAATATTTTAAAAATATTTTTATTTTCATAAAATAATTTTTTAGAATTTTTCGGGTTATAAAAATATCATTTATAGCCCATATTCGCGTATTTTGATCATACCGGTAACATATTTATTAAATTACTAAAATAATTCAAATAATTATTTAATTTTAATTATGAAAAATCTGCTACAATTATTTGGAATAATTTTTCTAATTTTCTTTTATTTTGTTTTATTTTATTAAAAAGGTACTCTTACAACCCATACCTTCAAGTACACCTTACACATATCACTTCCTTTTCACTTCAATCTTTCTACACAATATTCCATACTTCATGGCAGAATTTTTGACCCATATTTGCTGCCATTGTCCTTTTATTTAATCCTAATTTGACTAAAATAATTATTTTCCACTCCTTCTTAAAGAAGCTACACACACCATTTATTACACAATTTAATTTCAAGTCAAATTTTCACAAATTCCTCTCTCTCTCTTCTCTCTTCACGTGGAAAGCTCCCCAAATCTGCCTTGTTTATTTTTTTTACTCCTTCAATTAATTAAAACACATTTAATACACTCCTTTTCTCTCTCTCCTTCATTTACTCATCTTTCCTCTTTCATTCCTTAACCTTTTCTCTCTATTTTTCCTCTCTTTCTTTCTTCTTTCTCTCTTGTTCTTACAAAAACCTTGCTGCCCCTTTTTTTTTGGAGCTCCCACACATATTTCTTGAAGATTTCTTAAGTAAACCTTCTTTTTAAGCCTCCATAGGTGATATAGGTAAAGTATAATGAGTGTTTCATGCATCAAATGACATTTCATTAGCTTAAAAGCTAAGGATGATGATGCCAAGAATGAAACACTCCTCTTCTCCATTATTATTATCTTGTATTGTTATTATTTTCTTGTTTAAAGTTGTTATATTTTGTAGATCTAACTTTTTATAGCTTTGATTTTTGTTCATGCCATAGATCTTGTATTTAAGTTGTTATTTTTGTTATTCTTTATGACTTATGCATAGATCTAGCATCCACATGTCTATCTTAGTGATTCATGCATTTAAAACTAGTTTAGAAGACTAGATCTAAAGTTTTGAGTTCATAGATGCATTAGATCTTTGTTTATGTCCATGAACAACTTGCTATAATATGATGATGGTAGGAAAGTTATAGGAAACTCAAGATCTATTTTATTTTCAAGCAAAATGATTTTTGAAAATTCGGATGAAAATGGGACTATATTTAGAAAAGTGATTTTTCAACTTCAAAATGTATATTTTTCATTTAAAATGAAGGGCTTAGGGTATAAATACCATAAATGAAAGATTTTGATAAGTAAAGTTTAGATCCATGATGTTTATAGCTTGTTACCATGCATTTGTTTTATGTTTATGTTCATATTAAGTATAGATTTTAGTTATGAACTCAAACAAAATTGTGAAATTCGTATTTTGGCAAGACCCCCATTTGAAAACCACCTTCCAAGTATCAAAATGTAATTTTTTCTTGAGAAAATGAAGGCTTAGTATATGTATATCATCAAGACTTCTTTTTACAAGAATCTAATGTGATTTTCAAAAGTTATTTTCAAAACACAAATGTCATTTTCGGATTTTGGCCAAGGCATATTTTAAAAACATGTTTTCCAACTCAAAAATGAAGTTTTTGTTTAAGAAATGAAAGGCCCTTAGGATAGGATATGTAAGGAATGGATTTTCATAAGTTTAGATAGATTTTATCAAAAGGAATATCCAAAAATGAATTTTGTAAATTCGGATCCCAACCAAGACCAATTTTTAGAACCCATGTATCAACTCCAAAACTCATGTTTTATGTGAAAAATGAAGTATATAGGTAATAGATATCATTAAGCAATGATTTTTACAAGTTAAAATAAGTTTAGGCATGAGTAATGTGTAAACCAAGTAATGGAATTAAAATGAAAAATTTTGAGTTAGTGATCAAATTGTCAAATTCGTAATTTGAGATGATGCATATGTAATCACTAAGTATTTGAGCTCAAATTGCAAGTTTTATGTGTTAAATGAAGTCCTTAGACAATAGATGTAGTAAAGTCTTAAAATTTAATGCATTAAACAAGTTTTTCCCAAATGAATCATTCAAAAAGTGGATTTTCTAAAATTCGGATTTTTGAGTAAACCATATTGGAAAACATATTTGTAAAGTGTAAAATGCAAATTTTTGTGTAAGAATGAAGTCCTTAATGGTTATGTATGATTGAGCCCTAATTTTCTAAATATCAAATGACTTTCATTTAAAGGAATCACTTAAAAACTAATTTTTGTAAAATTCGGATTTTGGAATCAACCCCACTTGAAAACATGTTTAACAAGTGTAAAATGGAAATTTTTATGAAGAAATGAAGGTCATAAGTAATATATATAATGAAGACTTAATTTTAACAAAAATAATTATATTTTCTTAAGTAATAAATCCAAAACAAATGGAAATGACCAAAGTTAGAAAACTAGATTTTTCAAAAAGTAGTTATAATTGAAGTCTTGCAAAATAAAGAGTTCCAAAATTTTCTTTTACCAAAAATCATCAAGACCATGCATACATGAAACTCATTTCATGCCATTCATATTAGGAAATCACTCATATTGCATGTATGGCTAATTTGTATAATAAAAACATTACAAACATTTACAAAACTATTTTTCGGAATTGGAAACCGTTACTGATCAGATCTGATCCCTCTGTTCTGAGACCTAAATGTTTTCAAAACTTAAAAATAATATTAGAAATAGATAGATCTTTCGAAGTAGATAGAAATCGATATATAATTTGCGAGATTCCGAGTTAAAATGACCAAGTTATGGCCGTTTTAAGTTGGAATTCCCGCTTAGGACGAGAATTACGAATTTGATAGTTTGTATGAGATAGCTTGGACTAGTTAAGTGATGAAATACTTATTAGAGTATTTCTTCCTTTTTAGGTGACTCCGATATCGACGATTCCCTACCACCGGATTACTTGTACTAAGAGACCGGTGATCCAATGGCCGAGTGAGTATTACTTCCGATTTCATTTATTGTATGTAATTGTAATAATAGTTGCACTAGATATTTGGTAAAGATAAAATGGATATGCATGATGGGGACGAATGGGAACTATGTATGCTTGTTGTTGATATGAGAAATGGAATGTAAGAATATCGAAGCCGAGTGATTAACTATTGCTTGTATAGATGAATTAGAATTGATTGTCTGCGATTATTGATTGATCACTTAAAAGAATTGGTATAATTGATTATTCGGAACTAAAGATGAAATTGAACTCATTCATACACGATGGGGATGGAGCATTAGCATTTGTTGGTTTATCGTTGTACCTTAAACGATTTTATAGTTTATAGTTGTCCGTAAGCTGAAACGGTCTCGGTCGTACCGCAGGATTCGTTAATCTGCTAACCCGGGATGGAGGGCGTAAGTCCATCCACATATGATTTCTGGCAGGTCATATGTTTGTTGAATTCACGAGTTTGATGCATATCACTTGTCTGACTAATCACTTGATTGTATGACGTGTTATAAATGTAATCCTGGAAGTTTTCACTCACTAAGCTAGTGTAGCTTATACCCCTATAGTTGTTTAAATGAACAGGTTATCTCAAGAATGCTAAGTGGGGACTGAGATGGTTGAAGTCGAGAATGACTTCAGGATTCCGGCAAGACATAAGAATGTTTGAAGTTATTAACTAGGTTTTATTATCTGCCTTGTAATAGTTCTATGTAATAGAATCTTTTGATGATTTGTAAGTGAAGTTTGATGAGTTGTATTTTGAAGAATAGTGAATTGAATTTCCTTTACATTGTTACTCGAGTTATATCAACATGAAATGTATCATTCCGATGTGTCTCCTCTATGTGTTAGACGCCTTGTACATAGTATGGAAGCATTCGCATGACTGAGGTGGTCATTCTTAGGCTTTAATATTGTGTACGGCGGACTGCCACGTTTAGGGTACCCTTCGGGGCATGACAGTACGACCAATCCTTGCTTGTTGTTTTTGCTTGTAAGTTTAGTATTGATTGAATGGTTGTAGGAACATAATTTCATAATAAACCTAATTATATTCGGCTTAAAAATTGTCTATTTGGTTATGCTTGGCTTTGACCAGTAAAGACATGCCAGATAGTGATACTAGTGAGGCACCCTGATAATCTTGGTGTGAGGTTGTCCCGAATGGACTCATGCCTTGATATAATTCTGCTAGAATTAAGTGTTCTAGATTCGAGGTGTTAGGGGAGTACCCACTCATCCATATATGTATATGATTACTATTTTCAAAGAGTTGTTTGATTTTCAGAATTAGAGAATACCTAATACTGAACTGTGTTGTTTTGTTGGTTTAAAAAAGATAATAATATGACTGTTTGCATTATCTTAAGTTGCATGAATTATCTGTCTACTATATGTGCATATGCATTTGTTTTTTTATTGGAATTATCGTACTGGGCATCGCCGCTCATTCTTTTAAATTTCAAGTATAAGTGAAGAGGATATAGCATATGATCTTTCTGGATATGAGTTATTCTTTGATAACGGGGATGGCAAGTGGACCTGATTACCCAGCCAAGAGCTAGTCTTTAGATATCAAGATTTCTAAAGAAAAGACATGTTTAGGTTATTTGGAGTTGGGATGTTTATGTTGGTTTTAAATGAAAAGATTTTGATATGAACAATTTTTAGTTTTATGCTAAATTTGTTGGCTATGTGATACCGACTTGGATGTCCTATGCTAAATTTCGTATCCTATGAGATACCCTATGTGTGTTTACATGTGATAAATGTATTATTGTAGATATTAGAGCCTTTGGGTGTCCTATATAAGAGATGATACGTGGCAGGTTATAATGTCTTCAAGGTTAGGGCTTTACAATCAATATGAATCAACCTTTAGAAAACAACATCTAATCATAAACTCAACCAAAGGAGTTTTGAGAGGGATTCTTACTTAAATCTTACCTTAGGTTAAGCTATGAAGAGAGAGATAAGGATCTTAGGTATAATATAAGACTTAGGAAACCCTAGCACAAAAAATGGATGTTTGTTTCGTAGAATTATAGGCTGGAATCAAAGCTAACGGCTCAGGGGAGGCTTTAAATCAGAACAAGGAACAAAACCATATAGGCTGGCAGAAAGCCGGCGGCCTTCACTTCCTATACCGGTGGCCTTGACTTCTAAGCCGGCAGCCTTTAGGCAACTTTCGTTATACGTGGCCATCCTTTACAAATTCGATTGAAAATCCTCTAAAGCTTCAAAGTTCACAAAAAGTTGATAATGCTCCAATCAAAGTTGCCAGCCTTACACACCAAAGCTGGCGGCTTTCGAGTCAGCCTAAGTCCTCCCTTTCACATTCTTCGCGAACAACTTCTTTAGGTTCAAAATCAACTGTCACGTGACAAAATTAACCTCTTAAACATTCTTATATTACAAAACTGCCCTTCATTATAGATTAATTATTTGTATATTACAACTTTATAACCAAGCATGCATATGAATCTTGTAGTTATAGTAAGAAATAATCCATTGGCATAAGCTTATGTAGATATAAATGATAGGAATTCAAATAAGCACATATGGAGAAAATAAAGATATGAAAATCTTAGCTCAATATGAAGATTTCCCTAGACTTGAAAAAATTCCAGTGACCATGAAAATGGAAAAAAAAAATAGAAAAGCATAAATGAAAAAAAATGAAAGTCTTAGATTTATTTCAAGGCTTCTCGGGACTTAGAATTAGACAACTCCCATATTCATGGGAATCAGTTCACTAAGGTTACTAGACTAATTACTAGGACCGGAACTAAATGATTGCAGAGGAATGAATCAAGCAATGTAAATTGGCCTGACAGCCAGGAAAGGCCGACGACCTTCTTTTTAAGCCGATGGTGTAACCAGGAGAACAACAAAACAATAGGAGTGATTGGAAACGAGGAAGCTTCGGATCTTCATGAAAGTCATCTCAAAGCTGGCAGTGCTTCTTCAAAGGCATTCAATTCAAAGCTGGCAGCGTACTAGCTAGTCTACGGTCGTGAGTAACAGCATGGTAGCTTCAGTCGTGATGTTGAAGAACTTAAGTCTGGTGGCATTTGTCTTCAAGTCCAGTAGCGTAAAATGTTGGCCTTCCTTTAAAAATGCTATTTTTTATTTATTTCGTATTTTCTTTGCTTGTTGGGCATCTTATATATATTAGCCATTTTATATTGCGACTTAATCAATTTTTGGATATTTTGATAACCGTTTTCTCTAATTTCCTTCTCTTATCAATTGTATCGAGTTTGGTGAGTTTTTTCTTGTTCTTATCAATTCTTTGTAATCGTGGCGAACAAACCACTCCTACTAACTTATGAGTCATATCATATTGGCCAGGGTGTAGTTCAGGTTATTCTTGGAGCATCATATCCTTGAATAACACCATCCATATCGTGATTTGGATTGAATCTTATTGTCTTTTATTGTTTCTGGATTAATTGTCTGATTGTTCTTTATTTGGATCAATTGTCTGGAATGTATCATTTTCTAGGCACATTACCTTTTGGTATCAGAGCTCAGTTGCGATGAAGGGGTGATCGGTAACTATAAAGTTGTGATCTTTTACATTGTTATTGAATTATCTTGCTAATTGTGAATTGTTGGTGACATTATTACTAAGGTTGAGAATTAGGGTTTTTTGTGTTGAACGTTATTTGGAAGTGTGTGAGATTGAATCGAACGATTGATTTGTGGTTGCATTGTAATGTGGTGTGTATTGTGAATGAAATCTAAGGTTTATGTTGTTCTTTTGCTTGATTTGTGTGATTAAGGTTTGGTTGGTGTGAAAAAAAAAATGGTTTAGATTTGAGATGAGAAATTATGAAGGTTCTATTGATCAACAATTGCAAAAGCTTCATTCCATAATCAATCGGTGGAATTCACAATCGATTAATGATATTGTTGAGGAGAAGAAATCTCAATCCATTAAGAGAGATGATGAGGATGATTGGAAATTAAAATGTAAGAGATGCCTAGGTTGTGGATATCTTGAACATCAATGTCCAAATGAATATGTTGTAGACCTTTTTAATGGAATTCCTATATTTATCATAGATGATGAGATTGAGGAAGAAGTGGAACAAAAGGAAACTTTTATAGTTGTTGAGGAAAATATTACCATAGGTACTCATGAGGATAAAGGGGTTCCTACAATTCTATATGAAGATGAAGAACTTGAAGTTATGGAAGGAAGTGTTGAAGATGAAGGTGTGAAAAGAGAAGATAATCATAGAGTGCAGGTGGAAATTATCGAGGATTATGGCATTGATGATAAAAATATAAAGGATGTTAATGTGGAGAAGATCAATGATATAGAGACTATACACATTGATATTGATTTAGAGTTGCTTGTTGATATTCGTAAACTTAAATTGGAGCCCCTTTCCTTAGCACTAAGAGCTACTGATCATCACTGACAAATGTTATTGAGTTTCCTTATTGCTAAATTGGATGAATACGACCTTCAAAATAGATTCTCGATTTGTGTTGAGAAGTCAATACTTTGCCATATGTATGGTAGCTTAATGGTGGAGTGCTTCTATACGAATGATCAAGAAAATTATATATGGGATCTAGGATGGTGCATTGATTGGGAATTACTATTTAAGAGGAAATTTACACATTAAGCACTGGAGAAAGAATGTCAATTGAGCATTGCTTGGAAATTTTACTTAACCACTACCGAGTTTTGCAGGTTTATATTTGATCTGGGTGGATATATTTTCCATAAAGATTTGAGGGCAAATCTACAATGAGCTCAGGAAGATGATGGGAATCAGCCTACCAAGATTCCAGAACCAATCACTAGAGCCCAAGTTAGAGGATTATAGAATCAAGCATTGAAGAAAGTAGAATTTTTAGTTGATTTCGCAGGCTGTATGGTGCCAGTGTACATTATCGGTGTAGAAGTGTAAGCTGCCGGCATAGGAAAGAAGGTTGTCAGCCTTTAATCGGCCTTCACATGTCTATAATTGAGTTCTTAAGAACCGCTTGCAAGGCCACCAACCTTTATTATCCGCCTGTGTTTTTTTTTTTGTGTCATTTGGTTTCTTTTGAGTCTTTTTAGTTTCCCTTGTGTTAAGATATATATATAGAACTTTTATATTGTGTGAGAGGCATTTTTTGACATATTGAAATTGTTATTTTGAGAATTCTCTCAAACCTTTCTCTTATCAATCTTAGTGACTGTCGTGAGATTCTATCCGTTCTTATCAATTCTTAATAGTATTGTGGCGAACAAATCATTCAATCTTTCTTGTGCATCATATCAAGAGAGAGAGTGTGTGTAGTTCGGGTTACTTTTGTCACGCCCCGAAGGGTACCCTAAACGTAGCAGTCCGCCACATATAATATCAAGGCTTAAGAATGGCTATCTTAGTCATGCGAAAGCCTTAGTATTATATGTAAGGCGTCTAACACGGTAATAGGAGACGCTTTTGGGAAGCATAGTTTAAGCAAGTAAAGTTAAACATACAAAAATTCAGAAATAAATATATCATATCATAAATAACTAAAGGTCTGATACATAAATTCTTAGGGGCATACCCCCGCTAAAACCAAGGATCGATATAACTTCATAATAACCAAAATTAAAGATTTCAAAGGAAGTCTAGTCTAAGTCTTCGAGTAGATTTCCTCCAAAAGCTTCAACATAAAATGTATACGGATGCGGGATGGCCTCGGGCTCAAAAATAGGTGTTCCTGAGAATACAAATATCTATAGGGGTGTAAGCTTATGGGCTTAGTGAGTAAATCCAAAATTCATACTCAAATAAAATTTTAAATCAAGTTTATTATTCAAACATATGAAATGCAACAACCACGTGAGCATACAAGACATATGACTTTCCGGGAATCATATGTTGAATGAATTTACGCCCTCATTCGGGGTTGGGTATTCAGGCCAATTACAGCCACAACTTTTGAAAATCACTTTTATAGATCTTACCGGCTCTAAACGCCATCAAAAACTTGTAGTTATTACAGGCTCCTACTAGCCATCAAAACTTGTAGTTTATTATAGGCTCCTACTAGCCACTTACATGATATACGGTTATGTCTACCACCACTATTATACACTTGTCCCACCATTTGTATAGTAGCGAATGCAATGTGACTCAACGTATGAATGCATGAATAATTTCTTTAATTAAAGTCTAGTAGTTACATTAACTTCTTTCAAGTGATCAACCAATTTCAAACAATTCAAGATAATAATGTACATACAACTTTATTACAAACAAATTGAGTTCGATATACTTAGTATTCCTTCAACATATTATCATACACTTCTTTTTGAGTTTGCTTAGATTCTAATGCAACTATCTTTACAAGCACAAGCAAGAGTATGAGAAAATTAACGGAAAATAACTCACTCGGCCATGGTGACACCTTTCTTGAATTGGATGGGTCGATCGGAAATTCCACTTAATCGTAGTAATCCTCGGATACGAACAATCCTCCTCGTGATTATCTAATTCAAGAAGAATACCCAAAATGAGTATTTCATGAAATTCTATCCTTGAAAAATTCTAATCTTTCCTAAAAAAAAATCGTAGTAAATCGTATAAAGGGAAATTCCAACTTAAAATGGCCATAACTTGCTCATTTTAACTCGAATTTCGCTATAATATACCGTTTTCTACCTACTTGAAACGATCTACGCATTTCTAAGCTTATTTCCATAAAACTAAGTCGTTTGGGTTCCAGAAAGGTAGCGATCAGATTTGCCACGAATTTGTAAACACTTGCTTTCCTTTTGTAAACAAAGCTTATTTTGAAAAGATAACATTTCAATTATTTTGTAAACTTTTTGAAAGGTATAAATATATTTATAATGACTCATAACAAATGTATGAAGTAAATGAAGTTGTCTCAACTAAAAATAAGGTTTTAAAAGTTTTCGAATTTGAGAATCCTATTTTACTTTTGAAAGATCTTTGATCATTAAGATAAAGATTTTATTTCTAATGAAATCTCTTGTAATTACTTTAATTCCTAAAGTGTGGCTTTGTTTTCTAAACTTGGATTTCAAAAGTAGCGAAATGATATTTTATTTCTTGTAATGTTTCAAAAGAATTTCTACTTCTTGATAAAAATAAGTTTTCATAAAACCTTTGGTTTATGTAAGAAAATCATTCCTATGCATGTTCATGAGTTTTTAGAAATCCGTTTCCCATATTTATTTCTTTAGAAAGAATCTTTAATTCAAGAAAACATTTTCTCATTTGTTTTTGTTGAGACAAAAACATTATGTTCATGCATGAATATGAATCAAAATTATAGAAATACAAAGGAACATAATAACTTGAAAGCTTAAATAATTGTTTTGACTTGATGAGGACAAGTCTAAGACTAGAATGACTAGTCTTAAAATCAACTTGAATTTAAATAAATTGCATTGAAATAAATGAATTGCATGAAAGGTAAATAATTGTAAGACAATGAGCTTATATGCTCTAAATAATATATATAGCTATATAGACATATTAGATAGTAGTAACATAAAGGAAACATAAAGAACATAAAGGAAGTATAAAGAGCATAAGGGAAAATAAAGAACATAAAGGAACATAAAGAGATTGATATTATGAACAAAAACAAAGTATGAATCTAATGTTGCTTTCTTAACCTTCATGGTTATAGAAAACATACACTAAGCTCATACAAGTAGATGAACATGAAGAATTCTTGAGGAATTTCTCACCTAAAAAGCTAAACTAAGAGGACTTTCTTGAAGAACTCAGAGGGTTTGGAGAGAATTTTAGTATAGTAACTTTAGAGATGAAGAAGTGTGAAAGAAGTGAAGGTATGAAGGGGTATTTATAGAAAAATATGAGAGATTATTTGTGTTAATTAATTAATGAAAACAAAATTGATGGAGCATGCATGGGAGGCCGGCGCTATTTAGAGCATGGGGAAGACCAAAATTGATTTTCTTGTCTTTTGATTAATTAAAGTAAGAAATGAAATATGTGAAATTGTATTGGAAATGAAAAAAGTTAAAAATAGGTGTATGGTTTGTAAGAGTAGGTTATAAGAAAAGTAGAGATAGATGAATAGTGTAGAATAGTAGGAAATAGTGTAATGTAAAAGTAGACATGACAATTTAACTCCGGTAGTAAGAAAATACGAGTATAAAGGCGATATCTGTTTTTTTTTTGTTATCGAAAATTACGAAATGATATTTTGGAAATTATATTTTTACGAGTCTAACGGTGTATTCGGAATATTTTTCCTCTTCCGGGCTTCCGGACTCATTTTTCAAGAACTGTGTCCGTTCAGATTCGAAGGACATCCGAATTTCGCGAAACTGAAACTTTTATAAAAACTATGGTTATTATGAACTATTCGAGTTAATTTTTCCAACTTCGTTTTCTATGACTTGAGAAAACGGTAATTGCAGAGTTAAACGGTTACGGTAAACTGGGTTTTGTTTGACCTAAGGATCCATTTGACTTCCGTTTAGGGTTTAGGTCTTTATTTGTGGATCGAATAATTTCGGGGATTTACAACTTTAGTGCGTATATCATCAACAACACCAATCATATCCGGCTTATGAATACTCATTTGAATCGAAATAAAATAAGGATTTCAAAATATATATTTCATAATTTTCCTGCTTACGAAAAATACAGTTACAACATTCTTATTCGTATTTTTCTTACTACCGGTAATTAAGTTGTCTTGATTACTATTCATTACTATTCACAAGTACAACCTATGACTACTATTTTTGTACACCCTACTTGCAACACTTACCATCACTCAATCACTTCCTTTTCAAGACTTTTTGTCTCTTAAATATTGTTTCAATTTATGACAAATTGTACTCATTTCCATCAAAACAATTTAAATCAAATCAAATCTTCTCCTCCTCCCATGCATTGGTTGGCGTGAAACCCTCCCCAACAAGTTCAATTTGCAAATTCTTTTTCTATTTGTTTTATTCCATTTTAACCTAATTTCACTTTAATATATAGCTACATTTTCTCTTCTTTCCTCATTCTTTCATTTTCAAACTTTCAAAAAGGTAAAACACTCTCAAAATCCTCTCCCTCTCACCCTCAATGCTGTGAGCTTTAGGAGCACACACACACACACAACTTCCATTTCTTCTTTCCATCTCCTATTTTACTTCAAGTAAGTAAGCTTTTTGAAATGACCTAGATTTACATTTTATTCAAATTCCATGTGTTTAAGTATTTATTTTAAAGTGTTGAATTGAATGATCATGGTTATGTTCTTAGTAGTTTAATATATATGATTTTGTATGTGTATATGTTGACATTAAATATTTTGTTTTATATGCTTAATGTGTGAGTAATGAAATTATTAATGTTGTCTTTTGTACATTAAAAGATTAAGTTAAGTTAGATTTATAAATCAACTTCAATTTTTGTTAAAGGATAATTAATAGAGCTTCTTGTAATTAAGCTAGCATTTATTTCCCAAATATAAGCCCAAATGAAGTTCAAATTCATGCCAAATGCATCCTAAGTTAACATATGCATTAAGGGGTAAATTTGGTATATGTTTAAAGTCAAAATTTGCTTAATTACCCTACTTTTTGAAGGCAGCCATTTTTACCCGAATTTTCTTTTTCTTTCTTTTGTTTTCTTCTTCCATTTCCATCTCCATTTCCAAGCTCAAGTTAGGGTTTATATCAAGTTTGAAAATCAAAGTATATCTCAAGACAATGTATGTATATATACTTGAATTAATTTAGTTAAGGGTGTTGTGTTGTTTTATTTTCCTTTCTTGAAGAAGTTGTATGGATTATTGGATGAATTGAGTTTAAGATTGATCAATTGTTGTTCATGCATGGAATGAGTTATGAATGTGTTATATGAGTGTGTGAGAGTATGCATGTATTGTTGTAGTGATATGAAGTGTCTTGATGAGCAAAGATAGTTTAAGTAGTTAGAGTGGGGTTGATGGAAGTAGGCTTTTGAAGTGTTTAATTGTGTTGAATTCATGCTTTGAATTGCTAGATTGAGTAGTATAGATATGAGTGAATGATATGAAGTTGGAAGTGTAGTTGAGAAAGATGTTGAAGTGTTTTAACCTAGAATTTTACAAAGTGGAAACAGGGGATTTGAATTTTCGTTTAAAGCTGTTTTTAAAACGTACGCCGGCATCTGGGGATTCTACGCGCCGGCGTAGAGGCGGTGTAGAAAGCCCACAGAATCGTTTTTCCTAACGCCGTTTGCAACGCCGCCATTTAATGCTAAGAATTTGCCAGCGTCTGTTTTCAGAACGTACGCCGGCAATTTGAGTCTCTACGCACCGGCGTAGAGGCGGTGTTGAAAGTTCACAGAACCAAATTTCTTAAAGCCGACTGAACGCCTCCGGCTTTCGCTAGGAAGTCATCCGGCGTTCTTCCTTCCAACTTGTACGCTGGCTTCTGGGAATCAAGGCCGCCGGCGTAGGGTGCAAAGGCTGACGGTGTACACCCTTGAACGCTGCCCGCGTTGGCAGTGTACATTTTCAAAACATTGAACACCGGCTCAACGCCGCCGGCGTTGAGTGCCGGCGTATCCCCTGTGTTTTTCAATTTTAAGAGCTTTTTCTAAAAATTTTCCAAAGTTGTTATTTGAGCAATTAAGTGTTTATTAAGTGATTTAGAATGTAATAGGAAGTTTAAATGCTTATTGGTGACTTTGTAATTAATGAATTGGATGTCTTTGATTAATTGTGATATACGGATATAATATGTATATATTTGTGAGAATGAAATCTATAATTGTTGATTTATTAATTACTGTGACATTTCTATTACAGTTAAGGATTCTTCGGTTAGTTCATCACCGAGAGATCCTAGTTCTATACTAAGGGTTCAGGTACGCAATAACTTGTCTGATGTTTGCTAGGACCAGACATTTCTAATTTAACCTAAATTGATTTGATTTAACATTTGGATGAATTGGATGTCTATTACGCTGTTTAATCTGGTCCGAGGAACAGCAAACCTGTCATGATGCAATGTCATGTTAGCTAGGCGCTTAACCAAGTCATGATGCAATGACTTTACCATGATGCAATGGTACGCTATGATGCAATAGCGATTCTTTTGGTTAAGTGGGTAGCCGATAGGGGGGAATTGTATCTGTGTAACGTTTGCTTAAACTTAGGGGGAAATACCATGATTTAGTTCAAGGTTTATGGGAACTTGTGAACTAGGCTCATGTTATGGACTGAGTTTAAGTAGAGTCGGGCAACGGCTTTTAAACCCTAGATGAAGCTATTATCTTCATGAAATAGATATAGGAGATATAAGTATTCGGACTGCTTATATCAACCCCCTGAGCAGCTGCTGTTACTCAGGATCCCTGGATTCCCGAAGTGTGACCGGGGTTTGAATACCCTCTTGTTGATTTGTGAGTCAAGTTGTAATAAAGATAACCACTTGTTCTATGGTGCATTACATGAATTGGATGATGTTATGCATTGGTTATTGTGTACTGGGCTCTGGCTCACTTTTGATGCTTTGCAGGTATTGGAGACGAGTATTACGATGACTTAGGCTATGGGTCTGATTTCGAAAGATTTCTGGACGAGTGGGATGAATAGGATCCGATTACTCGGGACTTTTAGAAGACTTTTTGCTAAGGACAAGCTATGTATAGAAGGTGTTAGTTAAGCCAAGTTCTTTTTGTAATGACCTTAAGATCCTTTAGGATTCTCATGTTTTGAGAAAACATGTAATTTTTGTAGTGTCATGTATTGGCACTAAACGATGTTTATATGATGTAAATGTATGTATAGATTGCTTTTGTTAGCAATCTTGTTTTATTTAAAAGTTTTACAAAGTTCAGTGATTTTGATCAAACAATTTTCATAAACTGTTAGTTTTAGGACAACCTTACATATAATGTGAAAATGTTATATGTGGTTGGGGATTCGGTACTCTAAGTCTCGGATTTAGAGGATCGGGTTTACATTTTACTCCTTCCACTCATAGATCTTTGTTATGGCTAAGTGATTCTTGGATATTTCAACTAAATGTCCCCATGATCTTTTGGTAGGGACAATGAGATATCAAAACAAGAATACCGATCCATCACAAGGTAGATCTAACATTTAAAGGAGCTTTCATGCTAAAAGCTTTATGTTTATCCATCAAAAAGTGTTTTGAACAAAAGATCTTTTATAAAAATATAGTTTTTATGTTTTTAAACTCATTTAAGCATTTGAGATAATAGATCTATCATTTACTACTTATATTCATGTAGGCATTTAAGATCTCATCATTATTTTGTGTTTATGTGCATTAATAGTCTTTAATGCTTTTGTCTTTAGTAAATACCTTCCTAGTATATAGATCTATAGGTACATGAGTTAATAAAGTCAAAAGGAAAACCTTTTCAAGAAATGAACTTGTACAAATTCGGATGACTTTGGAAACCTAGGTTAAAAACACTTTTATCAACTTCTAAACATATATTTTACAAGAAATGAAGCCTATAGGTGATAGATAATGTTTGGTAATATTTTTCATGAGTCTAAATGAGTTTTTATTAAAGAAAATGTTGGAAAAAGAGATGAAGTCCAATAGAAGTTTTGAGCTAAAAGTCTTGTAGGCAAAATTCGTAATAATGGATAGATGGTTAGAAAACACTATTTTTCCAACTTCAAAAATGGTATTTTCTTAAATAAATGAAGTCCTTAGCGTATAGGTAAAATAAATGCTTAAAGTTTTAAGTATAAAATACTTTTTCTTAAAGGAATCAATTTGAAAATGAAATTTTCTAAATTCGGATTTTTGGAACCACCTTAGTAAAAGACCCTCTTAAAAGTTTAAATGAAGATTTTATTAAAGAAATAAAGGCCTTAGGATATAACTAATATAAGGGTCAAAATTTCTTTAACAAAGTGGAGTTTTCCTAAAGAAAAATCCTTAGAAATAGTAGGTGTGACCAAATGTAGCAAAGTTGATTTTTAGACAAAAGCAAAATATAGTGTCTTAAGACAAAGTTTATTTAAAATTCTTTAAGTCTAAAAATTTATAAGACCTTAGACACTTAAGAGTTCATATCATGACATACATGATAGGGAAAATCATTTCCATAGCATTTAGTTTCATTTTATACTTAGGAATCTCAAGTGCATTCATGAAAACCGCATTTTTTCGGAATCAATAACACCGCTGTACAGATTTGATCCCTCATTTCCAAGGCTTAGATATTTTCAAAACTTCATTTAAACTTCATATTTAAAGCTTTCGAAGTAGATAAATCGATATAAAATTTATGAGATTCCGAGTTAAAATGATCAAGTTATGGCCGTTTTAAGTTGGAATTCCTGCTTAGGACGCGAATTACGAATTGATAAGTTCGTATGAACGTTGGATTGGTTTGAGTTGAAATACTTATTAGATTATTTCTTCCTTTTTAGGTTATCCCGAGTTCGACGATTCCCTACCACCGATTATTATTACTAGAAGACCGGTGATCCAATGGCCGAGTGAGTTTTCTCTTTGTTTTGTTACCTTGATTGTGCTTGTAGATAGTCGCATTAGAATTTTAGGAACAAGATAAAAATCGATATGAATGGTGATGGGATATATGATGAGACTGTGATGAATGTATGCCAAGGAATACTAAAGCATATCGAAACCACGATTTGATTGGATAACTGCATTGTTCATATTATTTATGTGTATGATATTGCCTGGTCACTCTAAAGAATGTATAAATATTATGACCTAAGCAAAAAGTAAATTGATCATGCATCGCATCAGACATATTACATTTGGTAGCGTGCTACTCCTACGCAGGTCGATCGGTATGGTCCGAGGACTCGTTTGAATAATGAGACTGGGATTAGAGCTCATTAATAGGAAATTAAGGCGCCATCGGGGATACATTCCATGTGTGAGCCTAGCGAGGCGAGTACTAAGAGCCGAGGGCTTGGGGACTAGCAGCGGTCGTGTAGACTTCAATACCATCCCTAACCCAAGATACGGAGGGCGTAAATCCGTTCTGTGTGTGGGTTCCGGATACCCATGCATAATTGCTTGCTCACGTGTTTGTTCATGCATAGCATATGATTGATAAATACTTGCTTGTTATGGTACGGAATAAAGGGAATTCTCACTAAGCTAGTGTGGCTTATACCCCAATAGTTGTTTAAATGAGCAGGTTATCCCAAGAATGCTAAGTAGGGATCGAGACGATTAAAGCCGGGAATGACTTCGGGATTCTGGCAGGATATATGGATGTTTAAAGTTATCAACTAGATTTTTATGAGCTGCCTTGTAATATTTTTATGTAGGGAAGTCTATGGACAAATGTATTGGAGTTGAATGATTCGTATTTTGAAGTGTAGTGATTTGTATCTGAAGTATAGTAAATTTGTATTTCCTTTACATTGTTACTCATTTGTATCAACATAAAATGTATCATTCCGATATGTCTCCTTTATGTGTTAGACGCCTTGTACATAGTATGGAAGCCTTCGCGTGACTGAGGTGGTCATTCTTAGACTTTAGTATTGTGTATGGCGGACTGCCACGTTTAGGGTACCCTTCGGGGCGTGACATCTAGTACCTCTAGCTACAAGCACAACTAAGTACGAAAAAGGTAGGAAATAAACTCACTTGGCCATGAGGATCTATCTTTCTTACGAATGAGTCGATCGGTAATTCCACTAATCAAAATAATCCTCCGGGTATGAATACTCCTCCTCGGGTTCACCCAATCAAGAAGAATACCCATAATGAGTATTTATTGTTGATTCTATGATACTTATCAAAACTATGTCTTAAAATCGTTAAAATTCGCGTAAAAGGTAATTCCATTTAAAATGGCCATAACTTAGTCATTTTAACTCGGAATTGCGCTTATAATATATCGTTTTCTACCTACTCAAAAAGATCTATCCATTTCTAAGATTATTTTTTTCATAAAAATCCATTTGAGTTGCAAACTAACACGGTACAGAATAGTTACGAACTTATAGTTTTCAAAATATGGTTTTTTCCAAACTTTTACTTTACTTAAAATTTCTTAAGGAAAATATGTGGATATATATACATAGTTGAAAAATCCTTTGGACATATATTTATACTCATATGTATGCATTATTTTGATAGTGTTGTCTCAATATCGATATTTTATAAACAATTTGTCTTTGATGGTTTAAATGATAGAACTTTTGAGAATTTCTCCTTTTTTTAATGTTAGAAGGAAAACAAAAATATATTTATAAGCAAATATTTTTCTATTATAATTCCGTTTTCTTACTTTTTAAAAGTAAATTTTATTTCAATTTTGGTTCTTTCAGTTATCTACTACCTTTATTTCTAGCGATTAAAAATAAGCTTTTCAAAATATTCCTTAAGTTTCAAATATTTGAAGTTGTGTTAAATGTATGTTTTCCTTTGATTTTTATATGATTTCCCTCCTTTAGAAAATAGATATACCTTTAAAACTTTATTTTCTTAACAAATTTTATTTTTCTAAGTTGGCCTCTAAAATAGTGAGTTAATTTTATTTTGGTTTGAAAAACTTGTTTTATTCTTAACGTGTCACGCCCCAACGGGTACCCTAAACGTGACAGCCCACCGTACGCAATATTAAACTTAAGAACGACTACCTCAGTCACTCAAAAGCTTCTATATCGGTACAAGGCGTACATTCACATTAAAGGGAGACCGGTGAAGTAATGCTTTTTAAGATATTGGCAGCAGGATATACAAAATATCACTTAATATAATTCATAGAAACATAAAGTCTTACAACTTCTAAGGGGCATTCCCCTGATAAAAATATAACAACATGGTTCTACTAAAGGTAAAATAACTAAAGCTAGATGATTTTAGAAGAAATCTACTCCATAACTTCAAAAATAGAATTCCTCCAAAAGCTTCTCAAAATAAGGAATCTACCCGGGGAATCAAGGTAGTCTCAGGTGCAAAAGATAATCCTACAATATCAAAAGTTTATAGGAGTATAATCATGACTAGCTTAGTGAGATATTCCTTACGTAAAAGTACTTTTCACAAGCAATCAACCAAGTTTATTAAACAAGCATGTGAATGCAACAACCATATGATCAAACAGTACATACGACTATCCGGTTTCGTATATGTGATGAATTTACCCCTCCATCGGTGGTTAGGGAATGCTTTGAACTGGGTCCCGACCGACCTTCTTAAAGTTGCGTGCCTCTTGGGTTCCAACAAATCGTACTACTAGTCCCCGAGCTTTCCATGTAAACCTCGGTAATTCTCAGTAGCTAGAAAACCCCGGGAATTGGAAGCGAAACCCTAATCCGATCAGGTTGAGTTTAGTGAATGAAGCCTAGGAACCCTAAATCCGGCTTTCCTTCGGTTTCATAGTAAAATAAATATTATGAAGTAAATGAATTTGAATTGTTGTTCCAAAGTACATTTCAAACCTTTGAAAGTTTTAAATTCGGGAATTTTTCAATTCCGGGCCTTCCCGAGCCCAATTACGGAAAAGCGTGCCCGGGCCACGGATTCAGAAAATATTCCGGAATATTCATTAGAACCGTAATTTTATAAGGATTCCAAAAATATCAATTTCATAATTTTTCGAGCTATAAAAATTACAGTTATAGCTTTTCCCGCGTTTTCGGAACAACCGGTAAAGTAGATGTCTTGTCTACTATTCACAAGTACAACCTACACTACACACTACCCATACCCTATTCTTATATCCTTACAACTACTCATTTCAATTTTCTTTTCCAAGAAATTTTGTCTTTTAAATAATTATTACATTTATTACATTTTCATTTACTAAATTACAAATTTCATTTTTTTTCAAAACTCACACACACACACACATATGGCCGGCGCCCCTCCCTCAATTTTCCCTTCATTTAATTATTTTTACTTCTTTTATTAAAGCTAAACCCTAAATTACTTGATATATATACTAAATGTTCTCTCTCTCTCCTCATTTCATTTCATTTTAATTTTTCAAAAGAGATCAAAACCCTCTCTTCTCTCCCTCCTTGTGCCGAGCACTCCTCCCTCTCCCTCTTGCACTTTCAACTCAAAACTCCTCCATTTCTACCTTAGATCCTCCTTTGGTATGTTGATTCAAGCCTTGTTCTTCCTAGTTCTTGTAATGGCAAGACCATATCTTGTGTATTTCCTCATTAAAACCCCATGATGCTCATGCTAGGGACATGGAAACACATGAACAAGAATGTCAAGCCATCACAAGACATGGATCTAATGTTTAGATGTGTTTTTGTTAAGATCTCATCTTGTTCATGCATGTAAAGTAGTGATCTTGTACATATATTGTTATTCATGCCATGAGATCCATGCTTTATATGTCATATGTTGTAGATCTAAGGTTTAGACATTCATAACTTCATGTACATGCATGATCATAGGTTCATTTTGTTTTATATGCTTTGATGATCATAAGAATGAAGTCTTGTTCATGTATAGAGATGTTAGATAGTATATCTTCACATGTAGAAGGCAAGAACATTGAAAAAGGAAGGGCTTTGTTAGATATGAAAAGTTGAAAATTCGGATGAAATGGAAACCCTACCTTAAAGACCCCCAAAATCAACTTTAAACCCATATTTCATAAGAAAAATGGAGGGTATGTGTAATAGACATGTTAAAGGAATTATTTTCATGAGTTTAGATGAGTTTAGGCATAATAAAAATAAGGAAAACAAGAGGTGAAGTTAGAATGAAAAATGTTGACTTTAAATGTGTAGTCAAATTCGTAACTTTGTGTAATGCCTAAATAAACACTTAGTATTTAAGTCTAAAATGGATGTTTTATAAGCTAAATGAAGTCCTTAGATAATGTATACATTGAAGCTCCAATTTTTAATGCATTAGACAAGATTTCCCTTAAGAAAAATGTAAGAAAAGGAAATTTGGAAAATTCGGATTTTCACAAATAGCTTATTTAAAAACATGTTTACCAAATGAAAAATGTGAATTTTTATGCATGAATGGAGGCCATGACTATTATAGACTTTGAGAACCTATTTTTAGTTAAATAATAAGTAGATTACAAGATTAAAAACCAAAGAAGCCCTAAGGAGTATAATGTGGAAAAATAGCTTCTTAGAATTAGTCTTTATGAGACTTTCCCCAACACTTAGGAGTTCCTAAGAGTTTATTACTACAAAAATTATCATGACCATGCACATATTGAGTTCATTACATGGCATACACATTAGTAGTTCATTCCTAAATCATTCATGCATGAATCACCAACTAGGAACATTTCTTATCAAAAGCAAACCACATTTTCAAAAGTGGGTCAATTGCGGAACAGAACTGATCCCACTGTTCCGTGGCCTTACTATTTTCAAAACTTGATAATACTTGAAATAGATAGATCTTTCGAAGTAGATAGAGATCGATATAAAATTTGCGAAATTCCGAGTTAAAATGACCAAGTTATGGCCGTTTTAAGTCGGGACTTCCGAAAATAGCGAGAAATCCGAATTCAACTAGTCTAGATATATAGTTTGATTTAATTACATGATGAGAATCTCATTAGGATTATTTCGATTGGTAGGTGATCCGAGCAGGACGACTCTCTACCTCCCGACTATTATTATTAAGAAGTTGGTGTCCAATGGCCGAGTGAGTTTACTTCCATTCTCAATTAATGCATGTGATTGTAATGTAGTGGCACTAGTGTTATAGGCAAAGATAAAAGAAGTTGTATAAGCATGCTGGGGTACATGGGAATTATTTATGTTATTGATTGTTGATATGTGAAATGGAGCTTAAGGTATATCGAAACCGGGTGTTAAGATATTGACTGCTTTACTAGAATCTTATGATGAATGTCTGCGAATACTTGTGGTCACTTAAAAGAATTGAATTAATGACTATTCGACTCCGACTATAAATTGAATTCATTCATGTCACGATGGGGTTGGAGCATTTGCATTGTTGGTTAATCGTGATCCATAAAACGACTTGTTGGTTAATCGTGATCCATAAAACGACTTGTTGGTTAATCGTGATCCATAAAACGAGTTATTATTAGTTGACCGTGAGCTTAAACGGCGTCGTACCGCAGGATTCGTTAATCTGCTAACCCGGGATGGAGGGCGCAAGTCCATCCACATATGATTTCCGGACGGTCATATGTTTGCTGAACTCATTTGTTTGATGCATACACTTGCTTGGATAATCACTTGTTTGAATGATTTGTTCTTAATTGTGTTATGGAAGTTACTACTCACTAAGCTAGTTAGCTTACGCCCCCATAGTTTCTATCTTTTGCAGCACGACTTTATATGGCTTAGGCCAAGGCAGGCTACAGCGCAGGTACCGGAGATAGGAGTTTCCCGTAGAAGTTTAATTCATTCCTTTTTGTATAGACTTCCATTGGAAACTAAGGACTCCGGATGACTGTAATAGACTGTTATTCTTTTGCGGGGGAATGCCCCTTAGATTTTGTAAACTTTAACATTATGCGTTTTGATTTATTATCTATGGCTAACGCATGCCTCGTTAAACTGTTTAACTCCATTTGATGAAGTATTCTATTGTCGTAAAGGAACGCTTTACATCTACTTAAGACTTCCGAAGGCCCCGGGTAGGGAACTCGAGAGTCTTACTTAGTATGTGGCGGGCTGTTACGTTTAGGATACCCTACGGGGCGTGACATTCCATACCCAAAGCGATCGATCCGGCTCGACTACACCTTGAGGCCGTACTCCCCGAACGTCCTAACCCCCAAGATGTAGCTAGGCAGCTTACCTTTCCGGTCCCACGCTGAGTAGTAGTAGCAAAACTTCGAAATGATATTCTAAGTGATATGCATAAGCAATTTATTATATGGGGATTTCAATATAACATTAAATCATTTTAAAGCAATCAAACAATATTTGCACACGTAACAATTCATACATAGAAACATTTATATCAATCACAAATCAGATTCCGATATACTTATTGTTCATTGATCATACATAACAATTCACATACATAATTCCCATAATATCCCACATGCATACCAATTTTATCTTTTCCTAACATTGTCACGCCTCAAGGGTTACCCTAAACGTGGCAGTCCGCCGTACACAATACTAAAGCCTAGGAATGACTACCTTAGTCATGCAAAGGCTTCCATATTATGTACAAGGCGTACATCACAACCAAGGGGACGCATCGGAGTAGCGCAATTTGCATTGATAATAAATAAGTAACATGGCAAAGAGAATACTTAATATAAAACATAAGTATATCACAATTCAATTCTTAAGGCATATTCTTCTATTATCTTCAAATAAGTATACGTCCCTAATCATATAGGTTATCACATATAAAGAACCTTACAAAATTTCTTCATCGTATGATTCCATATCCTTAATCACATGACTTCCTTAATGTCATGGTCCTCAAATTTAATCCACAAATACACTTGTTTCAACAAAATCTATAGGGGTATAAGCTACAACTAGCTTAGTGAGATATTCCTTTTCATTCGCACCACATTTTTCAAACAAGTTTATTTATTTAATCACACATATGCCATGAATTCAATGCAACAATCACATGATTACGCGAATATATATAGTCATCCGGAAACCATATATAGAACGGATTTACCCCTCCGTATCAAAGGTTAGGGAATCGGGGTTGAAGGTCCTCGACCTTCTACTGCTAGTCCCCAGGTCCTCACCCACAGCGTTCAGTTGGCTCGGCTCCGAACCTAGAGTCACTTTCCCCGAGCGATTTGGATTCTCCAGGAAGGAACATGGCCCGTGGCACCGCACGATCACAGCCAATCCAACTCTACGCGTAGGAGTAGCAGCCTTCGAAATAGATGTGACTCGATGGATGCTATGCGTGAACGTTTTATTGTTCTTAGGTCAAACCTTATTAAGGTTTATTAGGGGCGATCAATCAATTTAGCAACAATAAACAATCATACAAGTAAGTAAACAAAATTATTTAAACAAGCAGATCGAAGTTGCGATATTCTTAATTCTCAATTCACACATAAAATAGAATCATATATATATACGCATAATCCGAAATCCCCAAATATATTCGTTTTTATCTTTTCTTAGTATACTAATGCTACTACATTACAAGCACAAGCAAGGTAACGAAATTAGAAGGAATAACTCACTCGTCCATTTCGCTATCTTCTTAGTCGTAGTAATCCTCGGGTAGGGTATTCTCGTATCCTTCGTCACCTAGACAAAAGAAATACCCGGGATAAGTCTTCATGAATTTCTATTCTTGGAGATTCTAAACTTTACTTAAAATCGTGGTAAAATCGTATAAGAAGAAATTCCAACTTAAAATGGCCATAACTTGCTCATTTTAACTCGGAATTTCGCATATGATATACCGTTTTCTACCTATTCGAAAAGTTCTATCCATTTCTAAACTTATCTTGGTCATAAAAGGTCATTTGGGTTCCGAAAACGTAGGTACAGATTTAAAACGAATTTTCTAAACTTTTGCAAAAATCCATTTTCTAGCTCAACTCATTTTAAAGAAAATCCTTTTGTAACAATATAAATATATATTTGATAAACACTTTTGAATATATAGGTATGCTCACTTTATATGCAAAAATCCTAATGGTAGTGTCTCAACAATTTATTTCATAAAACAATTCATTTAAACTTTAACTTTGAAAATTCTTTTCAAGTATTTAAAGAAACTTTATATTTTTCTTAGGTTGTTATAAATGAGTATAATCTTATTTATTTTCTTCATTCCTTTTTCCAAAACAAGTAAATTTTCCTTTTAACCTTAGTTTTTCATAAATTTCTTCTAGTGATAAAAGATCTATTTTTATCAAAAGTATATTAGGTTGTTCAAAACCTTTTTATAATTTGTATTTAGATGGTTTTAGAAAATGAATTTTTCTTCTTATATTCATTTCTAAAATATAAGCTTTTGCTTTCAAAACTTGTTCTTTCATTTCTTTTGAAAAGAATCATTTTTATAAAATCCATTATTATAATCTTCTCATTTATATTCCTTTGAAAATGAGTTCCTTCTTTTAGAAATTTGAAAATCATTATTTTTCCTAAGTGGGTTCATCACCTTATGAATTTATCTTAACTTTGAAAAGTAGTTTGTTTTCTTAGTTTTATTTCGAAGTTTAAAAGAGTTTAAATCTTGAGCTTTTTGTAAAGACTTTTAATATTAATAAATTATATTACTAAAAGCTTAGGTTAACATAATATACAAAGAAAATATTTATTTCTTATGATTCCTTGGAAATCTATCTTTGTTGTATTTATGAAAACGTTGAGAAAACTCCATTTCTATGTTGTTGATAATAACTTCATGATTTTGTGATAAATCAATGATTGAAAACTTAGCTTTGAGTTCATTTAGTAAACAAAATTCTATTTTTAGATTAGTTGAGACATTAACATTACGTAAATGCAAGTATCATGAGCATATAAAATATAAGAACATAAGAAAATACTAAAAATAATTAATGAGCAATAAAATATCAAGCATTGGGAACCTTAGCTTCATCAAGGAATCCCGATCAAGTATTGGAGCCTTAGCTTTATCAAGGCATCCCGGGACTAAGAATGGACTAGTCCCGAAAGATTAAAGAAAATAAATAAAAGATTGTTTTGACTTGATATGGACAAGTCTAAGACTAGAAAGACTAGTCTTAATAAAATAAATAAATTGCATAACTTGAATGTAAATAAATAACAAATGAGCTTATATGCTCTAAATAAATATATATACATAATATTATATAATAATAATAACAATAATAATAACAACATAATAAAATAGGAAGCTTATGTACAAGAACAAAACATGAACATGTTGTTGCTTTTACTACTCATATGAGTTTCAAAACAACACCATAGTCATGTTAAGTTACATGACATGGATGAATAATAGATGGAAGAAATATTACCTAAGTATAAGAGGTATGAAGATGGTAGATGAAATGGGTATTATGTGAGTAGTGTATGTAGATAGTTTATGTATGAGGATGTTTTTGTGAGGAATTGGTTTGAAGAGTTTTGGTAGAGAGAATTCTTGAAGAGAGAATTTGTGGAGAGATTTTGAGAGAGTTTTGGTAGTGAAATGAATTGTGTGAAAGTGAAAGAGGAAGGGGGTATTTATAGAATTTTTGGAGTGAATTTTGGATGTAATAAAATAATTGAAAAAGAAAAAAATTAGATGGATGTGAGAGGGGGAGGCGCCGGTTTTGCTTTATGGGAGAGGGGGATTGATTTTATTTTATTTGTTGTGTAATAAAGAAGTAATGTGTAAAGTTTGATGTGATTAAAGTGTATTGGAAATGAAAAAAGTAAGAAAATAGATATGTAGGTGTAAGAAATAGGTGTAAGAAAAAGTAGAGATAGTGAATAGTAATGAATAGTAGAAAAGTACTATGAATAGTAGACTAGACAATTAAAGTACCGGTAGTAATAAAAATACGCGTAATAATGCGATATCTGTAATTTTTAGCTACCGAAAAATTCAAAACTGATATTTTTGGAATCCTTGTATTTTTACGAGTCTATTGGTATAAACGGAATATTTTTAATATTCCGAGCTCCGGGACACGCTTTTCGAGAACCGATCCCGTTTGGGTCCGAAGGTCACTCAAAATTCGCGAATCTGATATTTTTATGTTACCCTATTATTACGAACTATTCTAGGCCATTAACTTAATTTCGTTTTCTAGGGTTTGAAAACGCGGATTGCCGGATCTTAAACACTAGGGTTCGTTATAGGCTTGTTGACTTTTAGGGTTCCGTTTTGATTTCGATTTTGTGAGATATTCGTAATATCGTATAATTTTCGAGTTTGATCGTTTTAGAATTTTAGCTCGAAATTTATATTTTATTTTATTTGTGATTATTTAATAGTTTTTAGTTCTCGGAATCGTTTAACCGAGTCTAGGGTTATGAGTTGACTCAGTTTGACTTTTGGTGAGAATTTGAAATTTGTGATTTCTGAAATTTATCGAAGGTTTTAAGATTTTGCTGTTGATCGTTATTTGGATATATTGTCTTGATTTGCGTGTTAGAAACGGTTAGGTGATTTAATTGATGTACGGACGTTGATTAAACCGGTAGTTAGACTTTATATTTCGTTTCAAGGGTTCTGTTTTCTCAAGATTGAGAAAACTCGTTTTTGTTCTATTTGGAATTAAGTTTTAACTTGGTTCGATTTTTAGGGTTTCGTTTCCGTGTTTTGACTCGGTCTAGAATTGGTTTTAATCTGAGTTGATTTTTCGGGTTTTTGATATTTATACTTCTAGAATTATTTTTAAGGATTATGAAAATTTTTGGGGGTTTACAAACATCTAGTGCTCTATTCTACAAGCCATACGCGAATACGTAAACGTAAAGGAAACTCACTCGTCCATAGCTTTCTTCTAGGAGTCGAAGTAATCCTCTAGGACGGGAAGATCTTCGTCCTCGACATCTAAACCAAATGAAATACCCAACATGAGTATTTCATCTAAGATCTAGTCAAACTCTATAATTCTATGTCATTGAATTCGTCAAAAATCGTATGAATGGAAATTCTAATTTTAAATGGCATAATTTGCTCATTTTAACTCGGAATTTCGCATATTATATATCAATTTCTACTTATTTGAAAAGATCTATCTATTCCTAAGGTTATTTTTATCAAAAGAAGTTATTTGGGTCTTGGAATGTAACGGACAGAATTGATACGAATTTTCTAATTTTCAAAACTAGAGTTTTCAAACTTTTCTTCATTCAGGAACTTTTGTACAAAAATATAGATATATATGTATGATTAAAAAAAAAAACCCTTTGAATACACACACAACACACACACACACACACACACACACACACACACACACACACATATATATATATACTCAAACCATATGCATGAATTTAGTGGTGTTGTCTCAACGATGATCTTATATAACAATATATTTTGAAAGTGAGATAAGCTTAAGACTTGTAAAGAATTTAGTTTTGCTTTGAAAGAAATTCTTAAATTATCATAAGTGAGTATTTCTTTCTTTAACTCCATTCCTTAGTTACTTGTGAATAATTAAATTTCAAAAAGTAATTTTAATCTTTCAAGATTCCCATAAATTTATTCTAGCTGTTTGAAAAACATAGCATTTTCTAAATATTTCATGGTTATATGTGCTAAAAATCTTTCTAAGGTTAGATCCACTTTAAAAGAATAACATTAATTGTTTTATAAGTCCTTTATTATTATTATTATTTTTATTTCCTAAGTAAGGCTTTTATTTTAGAAAGGTTATTTGATAATTTTGTAAAATTAGACTAGACTTTAGTATTGTAAAGTTTTGGTAGAAAACTTGGATAAATGTGTTTATGAAAACTTTTGGTTAATTAAGGAATTAAGTTTAAAGAAACTTTCTTATTTTATTGGTTTAAAAGAGAGTTCGTAATAACTTTATGTATTTCTTGATAAAATCACATATAGTGTTATACTTAAAACTTCAGCTAAACTTAGCTAGCTTTAGAAAATATTTGTTAAGATAAGACTTTAAGTTCTTATGGAAAATAATTCCCTATGTCAGAAATTTATTTTTAAAGAGAATTTTATTTTTATTACTTAAGAAAACTCATTTTCATTATAGTTGAGACAATAACAACATATTTATGTATGAATGAGAATTATAACTATGAGAAATATAAAAACAACATAACTAAGATAAATAAAATAAGAGCATAAAAAAAAGTCAAGTATTGGGAACCTTAGCTTCATCAAGGTATCCCGGGACTAAGAATAAACTAGTCCTCAAAAGAAAAAGAAAAGCAAAGAAATAAAATTGTTTTGACTTGATATGGACAAGTCTAAGACTAGAAAGACTAGTCTTAATATTTGCATGAAACAAGTAAATAATAAATTGCAAGACTGAAAATAAATAAATAACAAATGAGCTTATATGCTCTAAATATATATACATAATACTTATATAGTTAGGTTAGAAAAATAATACATATCAACATAATAGTAACATAAAGAAATAAGAACATGAACAAAAACAAAACATGAATAAATTGTTGCTTCTTTAACTCAATGAGTCTAAGAAACATACACTAAACTCATGTTAAGTCATATGAACATGATGAGTAAATAAGAGAAGTTTTTACCTAAAGTTTATGTGTTGGTTGAAGAAGGAAAGAATGGGTTGTAGTATTATGTGGGAATGGGTTTTCTAAAGAAAAGAGAGAACTTGAGAGAATGTCAGGAGAGAGATTTTATGGAGTGATTTTGGTAGAGTTTTAGTATGAATCTTGTTGTGTGAAAGAATGGAAGAGGAAGGGGGTATTTATAGATTTTTGGAGTAGAATTTTGTATGATTAAAATTAAATGAAATTGAAATGAAATTAGATGGAAGAGGACGAGGGGGGGGGGGGGGGGGGGGGGGGGGGGGGGGTTGCGGTTTTGAGTATATAGGGGGAGAAAATTGATTTGTTTTGTTTGTTTTGTATTAAAGAAGTAATGTGTAAGGTATGATGTGATTAAAGTTGTATGGGAAGTAAATTGTAAGGTATAGGTATGGTAGAGTGTGTAAGAATAGAGTGTAAGAAAAAGTAAGATAGGTGAATAGCAATAAATAGTAGAAAAGTACTATGAATGGTAGACTAGATAATTAAAATACGGTAGTAAGAAAATACGCGTAAGTAAGCTATATTGATATTTTTAGTTACCAAAAAATTCTAAAACTGATATTTTTAAAAACCTTATATTTTTACGAATCTATTGGTGTTGTCGGAATATTTTCACTATCTGGGGCATGGTTTTCGAAAACTGATCCCGATCGGATCCGAAGGTCACTAGAAAATTCAAATCTGATATTCTTAGGCTTTCCTGTATTATTACGAACCATAATCCACAATTATATCAATTTCGTTTTCTAGGATTTAAGAACACAGGATTGCTGGACCTAGATTCACTAGGCTAATCATATAACTAGGTTAACTTTGGGGTTTCATTTTGACTTCCAGTTTTTAGGGTTTACTAATATTATCGAAATATCTAAGGGCTTACATAATGTTAGTTAAATAGTAAAATAATTTTCTTAGACAAGTTTATAAGAAAAGCTTCTTAATAAAGATTTGTTAACTTTAGAACTTAGTAAAACTTCATTTTAATTTTTGAAAACAGAATAATAATACAAAATTTAAGTTTTGAAGGAAGTTTCTTAGCTTGTGATTCTCAAAGTCTATAATGAACATAATTAAGTCGTATAAAAGATATGATTGAGTTAAAATCCTTTATGGTTAAAAATTCTTCCTTTATGGGTATTTAGTTTTTGATTTAGAAAAGAGATAAGTTCCTTTTATTCTGTTGAAGAAATCTACTTTACTACTTCTTCTAGATTTTATGTTTAGCTTATTTCGAAAAGATCTTGTTAGAAAAGAAAACTTAGATCTTTTTGTTCAAATTTCTTTTGTCAAGAAATCTAGTTTACTTTTTCTTTATTTAAGAAGAAATCCATTTTTATTTTTACTTAAAACAACAATATTATAATCATGCATGAATATGTAGCAGTAAAAGTAAGTATAAAACATAATAAGATAGAAAGAAAGAAAAATACTTGTAGTAAAATAAACATAAATAAATAGTCAAGCATTGGGACCTTAGCTCATCAGGTATCTCGATCATGTATTGGGAGCCTTAACTTCATCAAGGCAACCCGTGGACTAGAATGGACTAGTCCCAAAAAGAAAAGAAAAGAAAAGAAATTTGTTTTGACTTGATATGGACAAGTCTAAGACTAGCAGATAGTCTTAATAAATTGCATAAACCAAGTAAATAAATAAATTTCAAGACTTACAAATAAATAAATAACAAATGAGCTTATATGCTAAATAAATATATATACATAGTATACATAATATTATATAAGTTAGATTAGAACAATTAATAATAACAACATAATATTAAACATAAGAAAATAATGGAAAACACAAACAAAACAAAACATGAATAAATTGTTGCTCCTTCCTAACTCTCATGAATCTAAGAAACAAACACTAAACTCCATGTTAAGTTGTATGAACATGATCAAGAATATAAGTAGGATTTTTACCTAAGGTTTAATGGGAAGGTTTTGAAAGAAGAATGCGTTTTTGTGTTTGATATTTTTCTTGAAGAGTAGAATGGTAGAGAGTATTTGTGAGAGATTTGTTGGAGAGAGTTTGAGAGAGTTATTTTGGTAAAGTTTTGTATGTAAAATGAGTGTGTGAAAGAATGAAGGAGGAAGGGGGTATTTATAGAATTTCTGGAGTGAAATTTTGGATGTAATAAAATAAATTGAAAAGAAAAATAATATAGGAAGTGGGAGAGATGGCTAGCGCAATTTGGAGAAGAGAGAGGGGGTATTTTGTTTGTTTTGTAATTTTTTGTAAAGAAAGAAATAAAGTATAAAGTTTGATGTGAATAAAGCTGTATTGGTAATGTAAAAAGTAAGAAAATAGATATGTAGGTAGTAAGAAATAGGTATAAGAAAAAGTAGAGATAGTGAAATAGTAATGAATAGTAGGAATAGTACTGTGAATAGTAGACTAGATATAAAACTACCAGTAGTAATAAAAATACGCATAAACGAGCTATATCTGTTATTTTTAGTTACCGAAAAATTCTAAAACTGATATTTTTGAATCCTTGTTTAATTATGAGTCTTTTAGTGTTGTTGGAATATTTTTAATATTCGAGCTCCGAGACACGCTTTTCGAGAATGATCCCATTTGAGTCCGAAGGAGACTCGAACTATTTTAAGCCGCTAACTTAATTTCGTTTTTAAGGGTTTGTGTCATGCCCTAGAGGGTATCCTAAACGTAGCAGTCCACCGTATATAACATCAAAGCTAATGAATGACAATCCATAGTCACACAGGAGCTTAGATATCATATGCAAGGCGTGCTTCCAATATAGTAGGAGACTCACAGGGGTATTACGTTTAAATAGATAGTAAAAGCAAGCATAAACTTAAATATATAAACATAAGATCTTCATTCCATAATAAGTTCGTACATCATCTTAGGGGCATTCCCCCGCCTTAAAGTCTTTAATCAACTATACTAATAACAAAATAAAAAACATCTATACGTCTACTATAGAGATTTTTCCTAGAAGTCTATGTTCAAAACTAAAAATACATAAACTTCCTCCAAAAACTCCTAGTAGCGTAAGCTCATACCTGGCA
This sequence comes from Combretum micranthum, assembly GCA_024138025.1. Taxonomy (NCBI): domain Eukaryota; kingdom Viridiplantae; phylum Streptophyta; class Magnoliopsida; order Myrtales; family Combretaceae; genus Combretum; species Combretum micranthum. The sequence continues at coordinate 105,742 of JAMXBD010002081.1, read as the reverse complement.
CACTGGGCTCCTCGGGGCCAACCATAGATAATCATACTGTAATAGAAAACTATAAGGGTATAAGCAAATCTTGCTTAGTGAGATAATTCCTAACTATATAACATTTCCATATGACAACCAAGTCATTTAATTCAAGCATATGTAATGCAACAATCACATGATCAACCAAATACACAAGATTAACCGGAAATCGAGTGTAGCATGGATTTAACGCCTCCATGACAAGGGTTGGGTGGTTACAGGCCCATGACCATCAATATTTGCAGATTTACGGCTCCTGCTTGCCCTGTAGACTTCCTGGCTCCTACTGGCCCATGTAGACTTACCGGCTCCTACTAGCCACCACTACCACTTCCTCGTTTCCCCACACGAAGAATAGTAGTGAAATAAATGCGACTCACAAGCATGATATGCATGAATGAATTTCAATTTAACATTTAACCATATAAGTTGGATTCATGTTAAAGGTGATCAACCATAATTTCATCAAATCAATACAAAAGTCACACTTTTATTTAACATATCGTCTTTCGATATACTTAATTTTCATTCAACAATTATTTCATAACATTTGTTCATTTATCTTTTCCTAAATTTCTAGTTCACTAATTACAAGCACAAACAAGGAATGTAACTTAGGAAAAGAATTAACTCACTCCATAATCGGTAGGTCTAATCGAAATAATCCTCTGGATAGACGATCTCGGGTCCCTCGTCACCTAAACAAATGAAATACCCAAAATGAGTCTTTCATAAAACTTCTATTCTTGAAGTTTCAAAATTTCTCTTAAAATCGCGGTAAAAATCGTATAAAGGGAAATTCCAACTTAAAATGGCCATAACTTGCTCATTTTAACTCGGAATTTCGTATAATATACCGTTTTCTACCTACTCGAAAAGATCTACGCATTTCTAAGCTTATTTTCATAAAACTAGGTCGTTTGGGTTCCGAAAAGATAGCGACCAGATTTGCCACGAATTTGCAAAAACTTGTTTCCTTATTGTAACAAAGCTCATTTGAAAGGATAAATATTTCAAGTATTTTATAAGCTTTTTGAAAGGTACGTACATATATGTAATGGCTCATAACAATGTATGAAATAAATGAAGTTGCCTCAACTTATGGGAAGTAAGGTTTTAAAAGACTTTGAACTTGAGATTTTGTTGGGATATTTACTTTTGAAAGACCTTTGAGTTGTTTGTGATAAATATTCTTTTTCTAAATTTAATTTCTTTAAATTCCTAAGGAGTGGTTTTGTTTTCCAAACTTAGATTCCAACAATTTTGTAAAAGTTATGACAATTTTCTCACAAGAATATTTTAGTTCCTTGGTTTCTTGGGATTATTTAATTTTTAATGAAAAGGGGTTCTTCTTAGAAAAAGATGAAGTTATTGTAAAACTTTTGTTTACTTCATAAGTCTTTTGTATGTTTGTAAAATCTCTCATAAGTTCCTCTAAACATTAACTCCATATTTTATTTCTAGAGAAAACATTTTATCTTAAGAAAATATTTCCTTCATTTATTTTGTTGAGACAAAACCATTATGTTCATGCATGAATATGAATCATAAGCTATGAAAATATGTAAAGAATATAATAACATAAAAGAATAGGCATATAAAGAAATGAATCAAGTATTGGGACCTTAGCTTCATCAAGGTACCCCGGGACTAAGAAAAGACTAGTCCCGAAAAAAAAGGAAAAGAAAAAGAAATTGTTTTGACTTGATGAGGACAAGTCTAAGACTAGAATGACTAGTCTTAAAATCAACTTGAAATTAAATAAATTGCAATGAAGTAAATAAATTGCATGAAAGGTAAATAAATTGCAAGACTATGAGTTTATGCTCTATATAATATATAGCTATATAGATATATTACGTAGTTATGAACATAAAAGAAACATAAATGAACATAAAGAAATTATGATTATGAACAAAAACAAAGTATGAACCTATTGTTGCTTTCTTAACTTCATGGTTTTAGAAAACACACACTAAGCTCATACTAAGTAGATGAACATAAAGAAATCTTGAAGGAATTCTTACCTAAAAGAAGCTAAACTAAGAAGAACTTCTTGAAAAAACTCTTGAGAGATTTTGAGAGTAATTTTGGTATAATAACTTTAGAGAAGAAGTGGTGTAAAGAAGTGAAGGTATGAGGGGGTATTTATAAGAAAATGTGGGAGATAATTTGTGTTAATTAAATAAATGAAAAATAAACAAATTGAGGGGCATCAAGAGGGGACGGCGCAATTTCAAGCGTGGAAGACCAAAATTTATTTTTTTGTTATATTGTTAATTAAAGGTAAGAAATGAAAGATGTGAAGTTGTATTGGAAATGAAAATGTGTAAGAAATAGGTGTATGGTTTGTAAGAGTAGGTTGTAAAAAAAAGTAGAGATAGATAAATAGTGTAGAATAGTAGAAAAGTGTAATGTAAAAGTAGACATGATAATTTAATGCCGGTAGTAAGAAAATACGCGTATAAAAGCAATATCTGATATTTTTAGCTACCGAAAAATTACGAAATTGATATTTTTAGAATTCTCATATTTTTAAGAGTCTAACGGTATATTCGGAATATTTTTCCTATTCCAAGCTTCCGGACACGTTTTTCAAGAACTATGTCCAATCGGGTTCGAAGGACACTCGAATTCCTTCAATCTGATATTTTTATATAATCTACAATTACGAACTATAATAGCTAACTTTTCCAATTTCGTTTTCTAGGGCTTGAGAAAATGGCAATGCCGGACTTAAGCGGATACGGTAAACTAAGGTTTTGGTTGGCTTAAGAATCCATTTGACTTCTGATTAGGGTTTTGGTCTTTAATTTGGATCCAAAAAATTCGGGGTCTTACAGTTTGAGAACGCGAGATTGCCGGAGTTGAAATTGCTTGATTGTTTTGGTCTTTGTTGACTTTTGAAATTCCGGTTTGACTAGGGTTAGGGTTTAATTTAACTGTACCCTACAAATTGAGAGGTTTAACTCAGGGATCGAATAGGAGGATCTTTTCATATTCGGATTTTCGAATCGAACGATTATTGAACTTTCTATTTTTGTTTTTGAAGATTCTCTTATGAAATTCCATGATCAAAATTGTTTAAGGTTCGGTTTCAACTTGGGTCAAACTTTAGGGTTTCGATTTGGTATTCCCAAAACCATTATCGAAAAATTCAAGAGCTTACACATAATATGGAAGCCTTCGCGTGACTGAGGCGGTCATTCGTAGGCTTTAATATTATATACGGCAGACTGCCACGTTTAGAGTACCCTTTAGGGCGTGACACATTCCCTAGCATAAGCTCCTGGGGATTTTATTTGAAATCATAAGATACATGTTGTTCATGTTATGTTAATATAAACTAAGGAGAAAGATTTAGTATTTTACCTAGGATGGAAGATGAAAGCTGTAAGAACAAAAGGATGATGTGTGTGTGTTGTTGGTGTTGTTGTTGACATGGAAGAGGAGTGCAAAAGATAGGAGAGAGAGTGTTTGAGAAATAATTTTGTAAGAGTTTGATTATGTGTAAATAATGAATAAGGGAGAGAGTCTTTATAGAGTTTTGAGATGAAAATTAGAGGGAATTAAAATAAATGAAAAAGAAAATAAATTGAGAGGGAAGAAAGAGAAAGTGCTGGCTATAATAGAGAGAGGGGAGAGGGAGTGATTAAAAATTAATTTTAGTAAAGAAAAGTGAGTAAAGTATAAGAGAAGTTTAGTAAAAATAATATTATAAAGTAAATGTAAGAAATAAGTATATAGGTTGTAAGAAGTAGGTAGTAAGAAAAAATATAAATAAATGAATAGTAATAAATAGTAGTGAATAGTAATTAAATAATAAACAAGATAAATTAATTACTTACAGTAGGAAAAATATGCCTAAATGAGCCATATTTAATATTTTTAGAAGCCAAAAAATTATATAACTGATATTTTATGATTCCTTAGCTCACTACGAGTCTAAATTGTTTGTCAAAATATTTTTATTGTTTTGCATGTTGGGAACCCATTTTTAGAAACTAATTCCATTCGGATTCGAAATAAGCGAATTTTTGTTTAATATCATATGTTTAGGTTATAAGACATTTTCCAGGTTATAATATAGGGTTATCTCATTTTTACTGTTTTAGGGTTTCTGGTGTAGTCTTGCTAAATCTAAATGCTCTGGATTTTAATGTTAACCAAGGTTAGCTTTTATGGTTCCAGTTCTGGTTCCAATTTCATCTTTTAAGATTTACTCATAAGATTATAAAATCTACGGATTTTTGTTTATAATGTATATTTGGTTCATATTTTAAGTTTACTCTATTTTATAATTTATTTAATATTTTATAGTTCTTAAGATCAAATAATCGGGCCTACGGCTTCAAAGGTTTAAATGTTGACTTGGTTTGACTTTTGGTATTAATTTTTTAATTTTTTATTCCAAAATTCACCAAAGGGTCTAAATTTTTATAATTTTGTTATTAAATTTTATTTGGACATACTGTCTTGATTTACGTGTTAGAGATCAGATAGATAGATAGATAGATTGTTTAGCATAGGGACTCTGAGTTGAACGATTATTGGATTTTTATTTTTTTCTTGAAGGTGCTCTTTTTATTAAGGTTATAGAGTTCTATATCTAATCTTGTTTAGAGTTTCTAGTGCTCGGTTTTATCTTGGGTTGTTTTAAGGTTTAGGTTTTGGTATTGTCACGCTCCAAGGGTACCCTCGTAGTAGTAAACAAGTCACACTTGAATACTATCACTAGATTACCTTCAGAGAATGATAGGTTTTCAAAACAACAGGATCTTTTAGTTGCTTGATAAGAAATGACAAATACATGAAAGAAATAAATTAGTGAATAAACATTACAAAACTATTACAAACCAAGTAGTCTTCCTAAAGTACACAACTAGATAATCTATTCTAATAGTACATAACCATTAAACCAAAATATAACCGTAGACTTCCAGCTCATAAACTCTTACCGGAGCCATACTCCTGGAAGTGACTAACCAGGGTCGTAAAGTAAACCTGAAAAGACTGTTGGAGTATGAGCGAAACCACAGCTTAATGAATAACTAGACATATTATACATTACACAAGTCATTAGCAAATCATATGCTATGCAAGCACTCAACCATATGCACAGATACAAGCTTGGATGATATAGAATCCAAACAAGAAAAAGATTTACGCCCTCTTTTTAAGGGTTGAAGAACCATTAATCCATGACCCACCTGCCCAGGAGAGACTAAGTACACAGGAGAATTAACGATTTCTCATTTTAGGGTTATCACTTTGAATATAATCAATTAAACTAACCATCTCCTGCACTCACCTTAGAAACTCCCTAAGTATTAATCATTTCAAAGCGATACTACGGGCGGCGTTCTTCGGTGCCACTTAGTTCCTGTAAAACCGACGGAACAAAAAAAGCCTTGGAAGAACTAACACATTAGAACAACCAAGCATTAACAGAGAACCGAAATATTAATACATAGCAGGCTATCATCCCAATTTATATGCAATAATGCAATTCGTGCAATGCATGATCATATTATTTCTTTAAGTAAATAATTCTTATTCAATTTTAGGATGATCATACATTACACACAATCATCATCATACTACTTCACAACATCAAATCATTGCATTATCACTTTTATAAGGATATTTTATCAATCATACAATCAGATCACAACATACTTTCAACAAAACAATCGTTTGATCATCTTTGCATTACATATTCGACTACTTACAAGCACAAACAGTACAATATGACTGAATTACTCACTTGCTCATACTGACTCAGTCGTAATAATTTGCTGGTAGATCCTCTAATTTTTCAAAGTCACCTATTAAGATGAATAAAGTATTCATTAATATATTATATAATTAAATTCCAATACGTGACTAGTATCCTAGAGTCGATATTTATCAAGTTTTGGTAGTGACTAAACTGATTTGGTGTTATCCTATACTGAACTTAATGTAGGAAATTATATTTATTTATTATTACTTAGTGTCGTCGTGTTTCTCTTAATTTATCTCGTATAATTATTTTGTTATTTTTAGAAATCACATTACTCAAATATTTAGCTTATTTGAATTTACATTCTTACCTATTTTATCTATTTAGAACAAATATTTGACTATTTATAACTTTTATTAACACTAGATATTTTCTCTTAATTCTAAGGATTTAAGAATTATCAACTAATAATCATCAAATTCTAAATATTTGTATTTGCTTATCTATCTATTAAATTCTATATAATATATATATATATATATAGTATGTATTCAGTAGGTTTATTACATAAGTATATATATATATATATATATTCTGTTTGTTTCAAAACTAACTTTCGTAGAAGATTCATAAGTGTACGCCGGCTCAAAGCTGTCGGCTTTCAAATCCAAGTGCCGGTGTAGACTTGGTTTTGTAAATTATTTCGTATTGGGTGCACCGGCTTTGAAAGTTGTCGGCTTTCAACATACGCCGGTCCTACGCCGTCGGCGTAAATCCTCAGATAGCCGGCTTACACTCATCTTCACGTGAAAATAAATTTTACGTATTTTCTATTCAGTGCAAGCCGTCTATATGCCGCCGGCCTATCCATGTAAACCGCCAGCGTTGAGCAACTACACTGTCGGCTTATAGGCAGTGCTAGCATTGTTCATCATCTTCCTCGATGATCCGATTCATATTTGTTAAATTTTCCATGTTAAAAACATTACTAAACTGTTTGTAAGTGTTCCTATATCTTATTCATAGTCATACAACAACTCTTAACACTTCTACATACATATAATCTTAGATCTCGATCTTATGGAAATAAAACTAGGGTTTTAGATTTTTACCTTGGTTGAGCTTGTCCGATGAAACTCGAAGCTTGAAGTTGTGTTTATTACATTCCTATGATTATCAGAAGTCAGTTCTAATGCTTAGAATTGAAAGAAAATCATTCGAATTACATCAACTTACCTTTGAATTCGTATTCAAGGGTTTTTATAATGTTTTTCTTTTGATCCATATTTGGGTGATTCGATCTGATCGTTCTCTGTTTTCAGTTTGTTTTGGTTACTATTTAAGTGTTGATTTGTTCTGGAAAGTTTAGGAAATAAATGAGGATTTTTTGTTTCTTCTTAAAGAGTCTTAAAGGCGTATATATATATAGAAGAAAGAAGATGAGGCTTACGGCTGTCTCCTCCAGATTTCCTTCGATTTTTCTTCTCATTTGGCTGTTGTTATCATGTTAATTAATGAGGAGTTGAGTTGGCAAATAATGATTGGTGTAGAGGTTGCTTTTGTTGAAAAATTTGGGTGAATTATTGTTCCAAAAACCGGCGTCTTTCCTTCCGTAGCTTTCCAACCGAATTTCCACCGAAAACATATATATATTATATAAGTGTTAATTATTTTAATTTAGTTTTAGGATAATTTAACAAGTTATACGGATAAAAATTAGCTAAAATTTGGAAGTTTTTGTAAAAATATGTTTATAGGAGTATACAAAACACTTAGATTATCAAATAATACATTTTTAAGTTTTATATATACGTGATTAATTATTCGTATAATTTTATCTCCCGCGATTAAAGTTTTATGAACTCATTAGGTCAATTTTTGTTTCAGGCTTCAATAACTTAAGAAAACTCGAATTAGAACAAAAGCGTGGTTCGATTATTTATTTGAAGTTCAAATCTCGAGTGATACAACAGTTTATGTTTTTGTTGTGTATTTATAATCCTAACGGTTTATCTTTAAGTTATCATTTTCTGCCTATAAGCATAGATAATTAATTACTTAATATCGCTTTTGATATAGAAGTTAAACTATATATGTATCTTTAGTTTTGATACCCGTTATGAAATCTTATTAGTAGCATTTCGTTTTAACTAGGAATCCTGAATTTAGTGTTTAAACTCAAATCTAAGTTCATTACTACTCGTTGTTCTAATCTCGAATTATTGTTAAGTTCAAAAGCAATCATTTAATCTCTATATTTATATTTTCTATCTAAACCTATTTGTAAAACAAGTTTCGGGTTTAAGATTTAGATTTTCTTTTAATCATATCTTGAATTATTCGTTCACAATACGAAATCTCGTTTTTGGTATCAGTTAGGGTTAAAGAAATTCTTTACTCACTTTTTAAATCCTTTATATGACTAAATTCCCGGTATTGATCTATGCTTAGACTTTAATTAGAATCTAAATCTATTAACTAGTTCATACAATCTATTGTAAGTTCTTATACTAATGTGGAAAATTTCTGGGGTTTACAGGTATTAGCTCTTGGATTGTTTTCTAAGAATGCCGAAAAGTTCAAGGGCTTACAGCGGTAGAAGCTATAGGAAAACTTCACTTCCCTTCAATTTCAATCATAGGTACTTAGTGTCCACCGTGGCTTAGAACCGCAAGTGAAACATTGGCCGTGATTCGTTTTGCGGGCAAAACAACAAGCTCATTTTACCTCATTTAATAAACTAATTTCCCCATAGACTGATCCATGGGTTAAAGCACTGTCACGGCCCGAGGGTACCCTAGATGTAAACCCAGTATTCTTAGTAGTTAAGAAGCCATAGGAATTGGAAGCGAAACCCTAATCCGGTCCAGTTCGAGTCTAGTGAGAGAAGCCTAAGAACCCTAAATCCGGCTTTCCTTCGGTTTCATAATAAAAGAAATTTTATAAAGTAAATGAATTTAAATTATTGTTCTAAAGTACATTTTAAACCTTCGAAAGTTTTAAATTCGGGAATTTTTCAATTCTGGGCCTTCCCGAGCTCAATTACGGAAAAGCGTGGCCTGGACCACGGATTTAGAAAAATGTCTCGGAATATTCATTAGAACCGTAATTTTATAAGGATTCCAAAAATATCAATTTTATAATTTTTCGAGCTATAAAAATTACAGTTATAGCTTTTCCGTGTTTTCAGTACAACCGGTAAAGTAGATGTCTTGTCTACTATTCATAAGTACAACCTACACTACACACTACCCATACCCTATTCTTACATCCTTACAACTACTCATTTCAATTTTCTTTTCCAAGAAATTTTGTCTCTTAAATAATTATCACATTTATTACATTTTAATTACATAAATTACAAATTTGTTAAAAAAATTCAAATCCTCTCTCCCTCACTCTCTTGGCTGGAGCCCCCTCCCCCTTTCACCCTCTTTTTTTTTTTTATTTAGTTATTTTTATTCAATTAAAACCCTAGTCTATCCAATATATAAGCTCCTTTTCTCTCTCTCTCCTCATTTTCACTCTTACAAAATTTTAACAAAGGTTGAAACTCTCTCTTTTTCCTCTCTATGTGTCGTGACACACACACACATGCATTCCTCCACAATCTTGTTTCATCTTCTTTTCTCCTTTAGATCATCCATTAAATGATGATTCCAAGCTTTGTTAGTCCTAAATCTTGTTATGGCAAGATCATTCTTGTGTGTTTTCTCATTTAAATCCCAATGAGCATGAGCAAGGGACATGAAAACACTACTACAAGAATCTCAAGCCATCACAAGAAGTGGATCTAGTCTTTGAAGAGTTTTGTTTGAAACATCAACTTGTTCATGCATGTAAAGTAGAGATCTTGCATATATATTGTTGTTCATGCCATGAGATCCATGATTCATGCATTATATTAGTAGATCTAAAGTTTAGACATCCACAACTCCATGTACATGTATGATCATAGAGTTATTTTTATTTCCATGCATTGATGATCATAAAAATGTAGTCTTGTATATGTATAGAGATGTTAGATAGTAGATATTCATATATAGAAGGCAAGAACATTGAAAAAGGAAGGACTTTGTCAAATATGAAATGTTGGAAATTCGGATGAAATGGAAACCCTACTTTAAAAACCACCAAAATCACTTTTGAACTCATATTTCATATGAAAAATGAAGGGTATGTGTAGTAGATATCTTGAAAGAATGATTTTCATAAGCTTGGATGAGTTTAGGCATGATAGGAATGTAAAACAAGTGGTGGAGTTAGAATGAAAAATATTGATATGTGGATCAATAGTCAAATTCGTAACTTAGGTTCATGCCTACAAGAACTCTTAGTATCTAAGTCTAAATTGGATGTTTTATAAGCTAAATGAAGTCCTTAGATAGTATATATTGGAGCTTCAATTTTTAATTCATTAGACAAGTTTTTCCATAAGAAAAATGCAAGAAAATGAAATTTCAAAAATTCGGATTTTTACAAAAAGCTTGTTTAAAACATGTTTACCAAATGAAAAATGGAATTTTTATGCATGAATGAAGGCCATGATTAATATAGACTTTGAGAACTTATTTTCATTTAGATAACAAGTGGATTACAAGATTAAAGTCAAAGAAACCCTAAGGAGTGTAAAGTGGAAGAATAGCTTCTTAGAAATAACCTTTATGGAATTTTCTAACACTTAGGAGTTCATAAGAGTTTATTATCACAAAATCATCATGACCATGCATATATTGAGTTCATTACATGGCATTCATGCTAGGAATTCATTTCCATACCAATCATCTATGAATCATAACTAGGAACATTTTATCAAAAGCAAAACAATTTTCGGAATTGGAGAAAGTGACGAACAGAACTGATCCACTGTTCCGTGACTTACTATTTTCAAAACTTGAATTTAATATTAGAAATAGATAGATCTTTCGAAGTAGATAGAGATCGATATAAAATTTGCGAAATTCCGAGTTAAAATGACCAAGTTATGGCCGTTTTAAGTCGGAACTTCCGCAAATAGCGAGAATTCCGAATTCATCTAGTTTAGATGTATAGCTTGATTTAGTTACATAATGAGAATCTCATTAGGATTATTCTTGCTTGGTAGGTGATCCCGAGCAGGACGACACCCTACCTCCCGACTACTACTACTAGAAAGACCGGCGTCCAATGGCCGAGTGAGTTTTACTTCCACTCTCAATTAATGTTGTGATTGTAATGTAGTGGCACTAGTGGTGTAGGCAAAGATAAAAATGATATGCATGATGGGGTATATGGGAATTATATATTTGTCTGCTGTTATGTGAATGGAACTTAAGGAATATCGAAACCGGGTGTTAAGCTATTGACTGATTAGCTAGTATCTTATATTGAATGTCTGCGAATACTTGTTGGTCACCTAAAAGAATTGAACTAATGTATTTCGACTTCAATTGTAAATTGGATTCATTCATATCACGATGGGGTTGGAGCATTCGCATTGGTTGGTTTTTCGTGATCCATAAAACGAATATGTTGGTTAATCGTGATCCATAAAACGAATTTGTTGGTTAATCGTGATCCATAAAACGAAATATTGTTAGTTGACCGTGAGCTTAAACGGCGTCGTACCGCAGGATTCGTTAATCTGCTAACCCGGGATGGAGGGCGCAAGTCCATCCACATATGATTTCCGGTTGGTCATATGTTTGTTGAACTCATTTGTTTGATGCATACACTTGCTTGAATAATCACTTGTTTGAATGAATTGTATAATTGTGTTATGGAAGTTATTACTCACTAAGCTAGTTAGCTTACGCCCCATAGTTTTTATTATTGCAGCACGAGTTTATATGGCTTAGCCGAGGCAAGCCACAGCACAGGTACCGGAGATAGGAGTTTCCCATAGAAGTTTATCATTCTTTTTGTATAGACTTCCGTTGGAAACTAAGGACTCTGGATGACTGTAATGGACTTGTTATTATTTTGGGGGAATGCCCCTTAGATTTTGTAAACTATAATTATGCGTTTTGATTTATTATCTATGGCTAATGAATGCCACATTAAACTGTTTAACTCCATTTGTTGAAGTATTCTATTGTCGTAAAGGAACGCTTTACATCTACTTAAGACTCCCGAAGGGCTCGGGTAGGGAACTCGAGAGTCTTATTTAGTATGTGGCGGGCTGTTACGTTTAGGATACCCTACGGGCGTGACAGTTTAAGTTGGTATCAGAGCACTAGGTTATAAAACAAGACAATAGAATTAAAAGAAACCGGACTTAGAAATCTAACTAATAGGTTAAATGGAGTTAAAACGTTTTCTTGCTAAGTCTGATTAGGAGTATTGTATTGTTGTAGGTCTCCTTGGGTGAGACCAGGGAGCGGGCCAGGAACTTCACAAAGAGAAACGATGAGACGATGGTGGAATATAGGTTGAGGTTAAGAGAGTTGTGTGAAGATTTTGCCTAGCCAGACATCCCCGGACTATAGGGGAAATGTACAAATTGTGGAAGGATGGATTGAGATATACCAGATGGGCTGCGGTAGTGGATCGATTGAGGTATGATCCCATGGGAGGAGGAGTTGGACAAAATTGGAGACAATTTACACTTTGGAGAGGATTATGGTTGATTATGGGCGTGAGCCCATGACTAGAGAAGCTATTTATTTTGAAGGGTGGAGAAACCGAACCCCTCCAGATTTTAGAGTATGGATCCCCATAGGCCTTTATATGTGTATGCCCATGATAACTGTATGATCACCATGATTGGAACATGGCAGACGCATGGAACCATATCACTTGGCATGCGATTTACTTAGATATTCTCCCACCCCGAGTGATAGCTCCACCTCCAGCATTGATATAGGCATGCAATTGAATGGGGCGCCTGTAGTTGGAGAGGATGAGGAAGAAGAAGAAGAAGAAGAGGACCCTGAGGAGGATCCTAACTGGGAAGAAAATGTAGTTCCTAGAACCCCTACCCCACCTGTCGACCGGAAGCTGAAGTGAATCCGGAACCCAACCCAATTGTATGGGATTTTAATCGGGAGCTGGAGATACCTGATAGTGGTAGGGTGGAACCCGAGTTTGACCCCTTGATGTGGAGAGATGTGTATGTGGAAGGAGAAAATCCCCCTGTACTTGATATAGTAGTAGCTGAACCTGTAGCCCCCGAGCCTATGGAGGTAGAAGGCATGGGTGGAGAGCCGTAAGAGAGAATGAGGTAGTAGAGACTCAGGTGAGTGAGCCTGAAGTTAGAGGTGAGGAGAATGATGTGAGCCCGAGGGAAGGGCAAGGTACTGAGGAAGAGGAGGAAAGTGAAGACCAGGAACCCTTTAGTCCGACCTACTAGGAAGCGGAGGATGACTACGAGGGATACCTTAGTTTGTTTATCCGAGGACGACGGTGGTTCTTCAGCAGGAGACGACCTCCTAGCTCGACCCCGATGACTCTAGTGATGAGTAGAGACCGGATGATAGCTAACCCATGAAGTCCAAGAGGAGTCCTGATTTTCTTATTTTGTAGTAGGCAATGCGGGATGCCAATTTGCCTTAGGATTTCAGGATAGTTAGTATTTTATTTGTTTCTTTTTCCCTGTATTTTGTCATGTTTTCGGGAATAGGGAAATTGTTTAGAATCGGAATTGGAATTTAGCTAGCCAAATTTTGGAAACAAAAATCTTGATGTAATATTTGTATGGCTCGCTAAAGTAATGAAAAGATCGTGTTTATTTCAAAGGAAAGGAGTTGAGAAAAGCATGCATGCTAGTCATGAGGCATAAGAGAACATTAACCGCATATAGATTGCATGAGCATTCATTCATTCGCATTATTATTATGAAATTTCAACTTGTTACTCTATGTGTGAATTCTTTTATTCTCCTTGTGATTATATGGAATTGTGAAATTTCGTTCTTTCTAAGTTTGATTTCCAGATTTTCGTAAATTTTAAACATTGTTAACAAATCTAGTCCTTTCGAATTCAAAAGTCTACTAAAGATACTAAAAAATTCCTTAAATAATGTATAAACAGACGAAACCGACGGATTCGGAACCGGGAGCAAGAGTCTCTTTCGAATGAAGCCGATCAACCGGCTGCACCTCCACTTAACCCTCAGGGGGTTGCACCTCAGAATCAACAGGGCGATGTGTTAAATGCAATTGGGCAATTGGCCAACCTTCTGAACACCTTCATTCAAAATCAGAATCCGGTTCAGAACCCGCACCCAGGGCGAAGTGCCGGGATTCGGCCCTACATCCCCTACCCGCAGATCATCGGGAAATGACTGTAAAGGCACCAGCTCCACAAGAGGAGCATTCCTATAATGTGCCACCGCCACCACCCCCGCCATACAGGAGACCCCACCGAAGCTCCTTACCGGATTTTATTAAGAGCAACCGGTATTTTGATGGAGCATTCGGTAAACCAGATGAAGCCGAGGACTGGTTGGCTCAAGTTGAGCGTTCTTTTGCTACATACGAGATTCCACCTTATCTGCAGTTGGAATGTGGAACATATATGCTGAGGTACAATGCGCGGGTCTGGTGGGACTCCAAGAGAAGGAACTTGACTTCCGGCCACTTGGGAAACCTTTCGCGGGAATTTCTGAACAATTATTTTCCCTCCAGCTTGAGAGTGAAATATAGTGCTGATTTCCTCCATGTTAAGAAGGGGAGGACAGTAGAACATATGAAACCGATTCGTTCACTTGCTGCAGTATGCACCTGAGTCTTTCAGGGATAGTGAAGAATTAAAGAAGCAGGTATTTCTGGGAGGCTTAGATGAGGAACTGCGGATCAAGTTGGAAGAGTTTGGAGTCAGGACATATCCTGAAATGGTAGAGAAGGCCCGGGTAATTGAAGGGGCCAGAAAAAGGAAGTACCAGGAGCCTGAAAAGAGGGTATTTGGAAAAGGCCATTCGACGCCTCGAGTTCAGGATTCAAAGGAAAGAGGTACAGACCGTACCAAGGATTCAAGGATGAGTTAGCAGAAGCCGACCCAGTTCAAGGCCAATGTCACATGTTGGAAATGTAAGGGAGCACACGCTCCTAGGCAGTGCCAGTTGTTGAAAAACAAATGCTATTTCTGTGGCGACGCTGGCCATATGGTCTACACGTGCCCAAAGAAGCTGGCTGTGACTTGCTTTATTTGCAAGGAGAAGGGACATCTAGCCTCTGAATGTTCCCAGCGGAAAAGCGTGGCCGCTCGACCCTATGGAACTCCAAGTAATACCAACCCTATGAGGTCGGGTAACAAAAGTGGGAGCCGAGCAGCTTCAGCAATGCATGGGATGAGGTTATATAACTTCGAAGGCCAGTGGATGGTCGAGGAAGATGAGGAGAGAGATGTAGAATTGGCAGCTTTGGATCAAAGCGAAGGCGCTGATAGCGGCCTGGTGACAGGTTAGTAACAGAAACCCTCTTAGCTGAAATTTAAGTTATAAATTTAAATTGTTGCCTGAATGAAATTGAATATGATATGGGAAAGCTGGAAGTAGGAACCCTATGTAGATAGCCTTAAGAGTGTTGTAGGGTTCAATTGTGATGGATATTTGTTGACCTCAGGACACATACGGGTGAATGGCGTGGAAGCTTATGTTTTATTTGACACGGGAGCGACTCATTCATTCGTCACCAATAGTTTGGCTAACCAATTGGGATTGCCTATAGCCACAACTACGGTTAGTCTACGGATTAAGACCCCACAGGAAGTGTTTGTCAACCCGAGAATTGGTGAAGGATTGTCCGTTGGAAGTTCATGGACACAGCTCCAAAAGTGATTTGATAATGTTGGAGATGAATAAATACGAAGTTATCCTCGGAATGAGTTGGCTAAGCAAGGTAAAAGCGATAGTGGATTGTCAAAAGAAAACAGTGAGTTTCTATGATCAATTGGGAGAAAAAGTAGAATTTGTGGGAGAAACCCTAGTTCCGAGAAGGTTTGGTGTAAACTCGTTTGAGCTAATGATGGAGGATGAAGAGATAATACCGATTGAAGGTGTCTTAGATGAAGAGGGAACCCGTGAGGAAAAGGATATACCGGTGGTGAATGAGTATTTGGATGTGTTTCCTGAGATCCTACCGGGATTACCACCAAAAAGAGAAATTGATTTTGAGATGTTTTGGCTCCAAACACTGAACCGATATCCAAAGCACCATACCGGATGGCACCGGCTGAGTTGAAGGAGCTAAAGACACAGTTGCAAGAACTTTGGATCAAAAATTTATAAGACCGAGTGTATCGCCATGGGGCGCACCCGTTTTGTTTGTAAAGAAGAAAGATGGATCGATGAGAGATGTATCGACTATCGGAGTTGAATAAAGTGACTGTCAAGAATCGGTATCCCTTGCCAAGAATTGATGATTTGTTTGATCAACTGCAAGGGGCTTGTGTGTTCTCACGCATTGATTTGCGTTCGGGATATCATCAGTTGAGGATTAACCTGAGGATGTACCCAAGACGGCTTTTCGTACTCGTTATGGACACTACGAGTTCTGGTAATGTCATTTGGACTGACTAATGCACCAGCTGCATTTATGGACCTTATGAATAGAGTCTATAAGCCACTTTTGGATAAGTGTGTGATAGTCTTCATAGACGACATCCTCATATATTCGAAGACCAAAGAGCAACACGAGGAACATCTTCGTTTGGCATTGCAAACCTTACGGGATAATAAGCTGTACGCCAAGCTGTCCAAATGTGTTTTGGTTGGACAGAATATCATTTCTTGGACATGTAGTAACCGGTGATGGGATATCAGTTGACCCGAAAAGATCAAGGCTGTAGTGGATTGGAAGCCACCGCAAACGGTTACCGAAGTAAGAAGTTTCTTGGGATTAGCTGGCTACTATCGCAAGTTTGTGAAGGATTTCTCTAAGATAGCCAAGCCACTGACTCAATTGACTCAAAAGAATGGAAATTCGTTTGGACGGACAAGAGGGAACAGAGCTTTCAGGAATTGAACGACGATTGGTATCGGCACCGATCTTAGTTTTACCAGACCCAGAAAAGCCCTATACGGTACATAGTGACGCCTCAAGGAATGGCCTTGGATGCGTCTTGATGCAAGAGGGGAAGGTTATTGCATATGCTTCTCGGCAATTGAGACATGAGCAGAACTACCCTACGCATGATTTGGAATTAGCTGCCGTTGTCTTCGCTTTGAAGTTATGGAGACATTATCTATATGGCAAAGGTGTGAGATATACAAGATCATAAAAGTCTTAAATACCTGTTCACACAGAAAGAGCTAAACATGAGACAAAGGAGGTGGCTAGAATTAATAAAGGATTATGATCTGGGAATAAATTACTGTCCAGGGAAAGTAATGCGGTCGCGGATGCCCTAAGTCGGAAGAATCACGGGAAGTAGCCGCCTTGATCACAAGTCAAAGAGATTTGATTAAGGAGTTTGAGAAGCTAAGGATTGAGTTCATAGACCAAAGCGCTGAGCTTGAGATATCCAACCTGGCACTGGAACCGACCCTCATAGAGAGAATCAAAGAAGCCCAAAGGTATGACGAGGTGATACAAAAGATAAAAAGGGAAACCCAAGCAGGAAAGTACCTTGACTTTGCCATAGATGATGAGATGTGATCGAATGAAGGAAGGCTGTGGTACCAGAGGACGAGGAGTTGAGGAAGGAAATAATGAGTGAAGCACATAACTCCGGATATACCATGCATCCGGGAGGCACCAAAATGTATCAAGATTTGAAAAGCCGCTATTGGTGGAATGGCATGAAGCGAGATGTGGCAGATTATGTAATGAAGTGTCCAGTATGCCAACAGGTGAAAGTAGAGCACCAGAGACCGGGCGGATTGCTAAAGCCCTTACCCATTCCGAATGGAAGTGGGATCAGATATCCATGGATTTTGTGTGTGGTTTTCCCAAGACTCCATCTGGTTGTGATGCAATATGGGTGATAGTGGACGATTGACAAGTCGGCGCATTTCTTACCCATAAATATGACCTACTCAATGGAAAGATTAGCCAAGATCTATATCAGAGAGATCGTAAGTTACATGGCATACCTGCAGGGATTATCTCCGATAGAGACCCGAGATTGTGTCCAATTTTGGACAAGCTTGCAAAAGAGCTGGGCACAAATTGCATTTTAGTACGGCTTATCACCCTCAGACCGATGGACAGTCTGAGCGGACGATCCAAACCCTAGACATGCTGAGAGCGTGTGCCTTGGAATTCAAAGGGAATTGGGATAGTCATGTACACCTAATGAGTTTGCCTACAATAACAGCTATCACTCCACCATCCAGATGCCACCGTATGAAGCTTTGTATGGACGGCGTTGTAGATCCCCTTTTTTTGGGATGAAGTGGAAAAGGTAGCAATTGGGCCGGAATTGGTACAAGAAGCCGGATAAAGTGAGGTTGATTCAGCGGAAAATGAAAGAAGCTCAGGACCGGCAAAAGAGTTGGGCAGATTTGAAAAGAGAGAACTTGATTCAAGGTGGGTGATCATGTGTACCTAAAGATAAATCCAATTAAAGTATTAAGAGGATGCGTACACAAGGGAAGTTAAGCCCGAGATACATTGGACCTTTTGAAATATTGGAAAGGGTCGGAGATCTAGCATATCGGCTAGCCCTGCCGCCAAATTTGTCCGGGATCCACAATGTATTCCATGTGGCAGTGTTGAGGAGGTATGTTGCCGACCCGGAAAGAATTCTGGAATTGGAACCGATTCAGCTGAAGGAGAACCTAACATATGAGGAACACCCAGTGAAGATATTGGATAAGAAAACTCAAAGGCTACGAAACAAAGACATTCACTACGTTAAAGTATTATGGAGGAATCATGCCTTTGAGGAAGCAACCTGGGAAGCTGAGGAAGAAATTCAGAGGAAGTACCCCGAAATATTTGAAGAACAAGGTACGTTAGTTCCGTTTTGAGGACAAAACTTTATTTAAGGTGGAGAGGTTGTAAACCCCGGTATTCATAGTAGTTAAGAAGCCATAGGAATTGGAAGCGAAACCCTAATCCGTCCAGTTCGAGTCTAGTGAGAGAAGCCCAGGAACCCTAAATCCGGCTTTCCTTCGGTTTCATAATAAAAGAAATTTTATAAAGTAAATGAATTTGAATTATTGTTCTAAAGTACATTTTAAACCTTCGAAAGTTTTAAATTCTGGAATTTTTCAATTCGGGCCTTCCGAGCTCAATTACGGAAAAGCGTGCCCGGACCACGGATTTAGAAAAATGTTCGGAATATTCATTAGAACCGTAATTTTATAAGGATTCCAAAAATATCAATTTTATAATTTTTCGAGCTATAAAAATTACAGTTATAGCTTTTCCGTGTTTTCGGTACAACCGGTAAAGTAGATGTCTTGTCTACTATTCACAAGTACAACTACACTACACACTACACACTACCCATACCCTATTCTTACATCCTTACAACTACTCATTTCAATTTTCTTTTCCAAGAAATTTTGTCTCTTAAATAATTATCACATTTATTACATTTTAATTACATAAATTACAAATTTGTTAAAAAATTCAAATCCTCTCTCCCTCACATCTCTCTTGGCCGGCGCCCCCTCCCCCTTTCACCCTCTCATTTGTTTTATTTTAGTTATTTTTATTCAATTAAAACCCTAGTCTATCCAATATATAAGCTCCTTTTCTCTCTCTCTCCTCATTTTCACTCTTACAAAATTTTAACAAAGGTTGAAACTCTCTCTTTTTCCTCTCTATGTGCGTGACACACACACACACATGCACTCCTCCACAAGCTTGTTTCATCTTCTTTTCTCCTTTAGATCATCCATTAAATGATGATTCCAAGCTTTGTTAGTCCTAAATCTTGTTATGGCAAGATCATTCTTGTGTGTTTTCTCATTTAAATCCCAATGAGCATGAGCAAGGGACATGAAAACACTACTACAAGAATCTCAAGCCATCACAAGAAGTGGATCTAGTCTTTGAAGGAGTTTTGTTTGAAACATCAACTTGTTCATGCATGTAAAGTAGAGATCTTGCATATATATTGTTGTTCATGCCATGAGATCCATGATTCATGCATTATATATAGTAGATCTAAAGTTTAGACATCCACAACTCCATGTACATGTATGATCATAGAGTTATTTTTATTTCCATGCATTGATGATCATAAAAATGTAGTCTTGTATATGTATAGAGATGTTAGATAGTAGATATTCATATATAGAAGGCAAGAACATTGAAAAAGGAAGGACTTTCAAATATGAAATGTTGAAAATTCGGATGAAATGGAAACCCTACTTTAAAAACCACCAAAATCACTTTTGAACTCATATTTAATATGAAAAATGAAGGGTATGTGTAGTAGATATCTTGAAAGAATGATTTTCATAAGTTTGGATGAGTTTAGGCATGATAGGAATGTAAAACAAGTGGTGGAGTTAGAATGAAAAATATTGATATGTGGATCAATAGTCAAATTCGTAACTTAGGTTCATGCCTACAAGAACTCTTAGTATCTAAGTCTAAATTGGATGTTTTATAAGCTAAATGAAGTCCTTGGATAGTTATATATTGGAGCTTCAATTTTTACTTCATTAGACAAGTTTTTCCATAAGAAAAATGCAAGAAAATGAAATTTCAAAAATTCGGATTTTTACAAAAAGCTTGTTTAAAGACATGTTTACCAAATGAAAAATGGGAATTTTTATGCATGAATGAAGGCCATGATTAATATAGACTTTGAGAACTTATTTTTTCATTTAGATAACAAGTGGATGACAGATTAAAAAGTCAAAGAAACCCTAAGGAGTGTAAAGTGGAAGAATAGCTTCTTAGAAAACCTTTATGAAATTTTCTAACACTTAGATTTCATAAGAGTTATTACACAAAATCGTCATGACCATGCATATATTGAGTTCTCTACATGGCATTCATTCTAGAATTCATTTCCATACCATCATCTATGAATCATTAACTAGGAACATTTTATCAAAAGCAAAACAATTTTCGGAATGGAGAAAGTGACAGAACAGAACTGATCCACTGTTCCGTGACTTTACTATTTCAAAACTTGAATTTAATATTAGAAATAGATAGATATTTCAAAGTAGATAGAGATCGATATAAAATTTGCAAAATTTCGAGTTAAAATGACCAAGTTATGGCCGTTTTAAGATGGAACTTCCGCAAATAGCGAGAATTCCAAATTCATCTAGTTTAGATGTATAGCTTGATCTAGTTACATAATGAGAATCTCATTAGGATTATTCTTGCTTGGTAGGTGATCCCGAGCAGGACGACACCCTACCTCCCGACTACTACTACTAGAAAGATCGGCGTCCAACGGCCGAGTGAGTTTTACTTCCACTCTCAATTAATGGTTGTGCTTGTAATGTAGTGGCACTAGTGATGTAGGCAAAGATGAAAATGGATATGCATGATGGGGTATATGGGAATTATATATTTGTCTGCTGTTGTTATGTGAAATGGAACTTCAGGAATATCGAAATCGGGTGTTAAGCTATTGACTGATTAGCTAGTATCTTATATTGAATGTCTGCGAATACTTGATGGTCACCTAAAAGAATTGAACTAATGTATATTCGACATCAATTGTAAATTGGATTCATTCATATCACGATGGGGTTGGAGCATTCGCATTGGTTGGTTTTTCGTGATCCATAAAACGAATATGTTGGTTAATCGTGATCCATAAAACGAATTTGTTGGTTAATCGTGATCCATAAAACGAAATATTGTTAGTTGACTGTGAGCTTAAACGACGTCGTACCGCAGGATTCGTTAATCTGCTAACCCGGGATGGAGGGCACAAGTCCATCCACATATGATTTCCAGTTGGTCATATGTTTGTTGAACTCATTTGTTTGGTGCATACACTTGCTTGAATAATCACTCGTTTGAATGAATTGTACATAATTGTGTTATGGAAGTTATTACTCACTAAGCTAGTTAGCTTACGCCCCCATAGTTTATATCTATTGCAGCACGAGTTTATATGGCTTAGACCGAGGCAAGCCACAGCACAGGTACCGGAGATAGGAGTTTCCCATAGAAGTTTACTTCATTTCTTTTTGTATAGACTTCCGTTGGAAACTAAGGACTCTGGATGACTGTAATGGACTTGTTATTATTTTGCGGGGGAATGCCCCTTAGATTTTGTAAACTATAATTATGCGTTTTGATTTATTATCTATGGCTAATGAATGCCACGTTAAACTGTTTAACTCCATTTGTTGAAGTATTCTATTGTCGTAAAGGAACACTTTACATCTACTTAAGACTCCCGAAGAGCTCGGGTAGGGAACTCGAGAGTCTTATTTAGTATGTGGCGGGCTGTTACGTTTAGGATACCCTACGGGGCGTGACACTAGAAGTAGTAAACAAGCTACACTTGAATACTATCTAAAATAATCTAAATTATTCAATAATTAAAATTTCATGTGAATACAATATTAGTTTTAGATATTAAGTTTGAAGCAATTTTAATTTATGAATATGAATGTGTAGAAAGAGGTTTGATATATTATGTTTATAAACACTAATTATTGATGTAAGTGATTATGTGTAAGGAAATTAATGTTATTGTTTTATGTATAATAATGTGTGTATAGTGCAATTAATATTTTATGTCTTTTATGAATTAATATGTATGTGTTATATTTAAAATTATTGAAATAACTTTTGTTATGCTTAAGAAATTGTTGATAGATTTTTTTTTACAAAGTTAAACCTATTTTACAAGCCTAAATTAAACCCAAATGAGCTCCAAATTAAGCCAAATTTAACCTTAAGTCTTATATGCCTCAAAAGTCAAACTTAATATGATATTGAGTCAAAAATTTGATCAAATATTGCCTCTTTTGGCAGCCCTCATTTCCCATACGAATTTTCCTCTTTTTTCTTTGCTTTCTCTTTTCCTTTTCTTCAAACTATAAGCCGTAAACCAAAGACCAATATCAAGCTTTTGGATTTAAAAATCTCTCCAAGCCAAAGCCTCTACATGTAAGTTAAAGCTAGCATAAACTCTTGTTTTATTTCCTTTCTTGTAGTTATAGGTGTAAAATCTATGATAGGGTGAATTAATGTCTTTTGAGTTGTATGGTTTATGCATTGATATATGTTAGGTTTTGTTTTGTTATTGTGTGAACTTGTTTATGTGCTATGGTAGTAGTGAGGGGTATTGGTGAGGAGTGAAGTTGATTTGAGTAGTTGAAGTTGAAGTGAAGAGGAGGAGAGAATTTGATGTGAATGAAGTAGTTTAATGTGTTGTTTTAATGTTCAAAGTTGCTAAAATTGATTAGTGTGGATAGAAGATAGTGCATAAAGCTAAATATGAGTTTGAAGAAGGATTAAAGTGTAATATGTTATAAATTTGCAAAGTACAAAACAAGGGAAATGAACACTTTCCGAATAGGTCTATTTTTGAATGTACGCTGGCGTCTGATACTTCAATGCCGACGGCGTGGAGGCAGTGTTGAATGTGATCAGAACTGATTTTTCTAAAGCCACTTAAAATGCCGCCAGCTTTTGTAAGGAAATTGGTCAGCGTTTATTTTTCAAACTATACGCTGGCCACTACGGCTTCAACACTACCGGCGTAGAGGCGGTATTGAATGCGGACATAATCAAAATTTTTAACGCAGAGCGTGTATAATTCCAATGCTGCCGGCGTTCAGTCCAATTTTGCCTGTGTAGAAAGGCCGTGTATCCCCTAAGTTTTACAAATTCAAACTTCTTCAATTATCATTTTTTACTTCATATATGATCTTCTAATGAATGTATAAGCTAAATAAACATGTTTTATGTATAAATTAGATGTTAAAACTATATGTTAGGTTTTATTGAATCTTTTTGTATAGTTAACCTAGGATTGTTATATATATATTATACGTTATATTATTGATTTGTTTGATATTCTTATTTCAGTTAAAGATTCTTCGGTTATCCCCCCTCCAAGTGAATATAGTAATACACTTTAGGTACAGGTACGTAATAGCTTCTTTGTTGTATGCTAGGACTAGGCGTCTTAAATTGATTTAATTCAATTCGGCTTAATGCTTTTGATGAACTGGATGTCTATTACGCTGTTTAATCTGGTCCGAGGAAGAGCAAACCTATCATGATGCAATGACATGTTAGTTAGGTGCTTAACCTAAGTCATGATGCAATGACTTTATCATGATGCAATGGTACGCTATGATGCAATTGCAATTTGTTTTTGGTTAAGTGGGTAGCCGATGGGGAGAATAGTATCCGGGTAATGTTTGCTTAAACTTAGAGGGAAATACCATGGTTTAGTTCAAAGTTCATAGAAACTTATGAACTAGACTCATGTTGTGGACTGAGTTTAAGTAGAGTCGGGCAATGGCTTTTGAATCCTAAATGAAGCTATTTCTTTATGGAATAGATATAGGAGATATAAATATTTAGACTACTTATATCAACCCCCTGAGCAGCTGCTGTTTCTCAGGACCCCTAAATTCCCAGAGTGTGATCCCGGGGTTTAAATACCCTCCTGCTGTTCTGAAAAAGAAAACTTAATAAGATAATGATTTGATCATTGATGCATTTCATTTGATTTAAGTTTGTTTGATAAATTGTTCTTGTGTTTATCATTGCGTACTGGGTCTTTGACTCACTTTTGTTGCTTTGTAGGTAATGAAAATGAGTTATATGATGATTTGGGATACGGGTCAGATTTTGATCGATTCATAGACGAATAGGACGAGTAGGACTCGAATACCTTTGGAATTTTGGAGAAGCTTTCGTATAAAGCATAATTCTCTGTTTAGAAGGCTTGTTAGATAAGCCTAAGTGTAATAGACCTTAAGCTCTCTTTAGATTATCTTTTGTGCTAAGAAAAATTTGTCGATTTTGTAGTGTCTTGTATTGACATTAAACTTTGTATATATGATGTATATATATGTATAGATTGCTTTTATTAGCAATTTTGTTTTGTTAAAGGTTGTTCATAACTTTTAGTAGATTTGATCAAACAATTTTCATAAACTGTTAGTTTTAAGACAACCTTACATATTATTTGTGGTTAAGGACTCGGTACTCTAAATCTCGGGATTTAGTTGGTCGAGTCTTTACAGATGGTATCAGAGCTATGTTTATGAAATTGTTTGATTATATAGGAGTGACTTGACCTTAGATGCGGTGAGTTTAGTCAGATGCGTGTAGGACTTGTTTGCATTAGGTATTTTGTTTGAATGCTTATTATGTTTATTAATTGTTTTGATGTTGATTTGACATTGCAAAATTATTATATGTCATATATATGTTGTATGTTTATTTAAAGATGAATAGGTCAAGAAGAATGACTTGACAGTCTATGGAAAGAGAGGGTAGGCCACCTCCCTCTCAGTGTGCTATCTCAGCTTCTGCATCAGCTAGTGTTCCAGCTTCTACATCGACTCCATCACCGGCTTCGGCTTCTACTGCACCGAATCTACAGCTTCCTTAAATGCCTGTTTATCCAGCTACGCCTCAGATGCCAATGGGAGATCCAAATAATGTGTTCACTATGTTTCAGGATATGTTTTCGATAGTTCAATAGTATCAACAAATGATGTATCAACAACAACAACAACAATTTATGCAACAATATAACCCACCAACTGCGAGACAAAAACAAATGTACAAGTGGAAGACCAGAATGACCAAGTCAAGTTGCATGATTTTGTCAGATTGGTACCTAATTTTGATGGAACTGTTTTGGACCTGACTAGAATGAAGGTTGGCGTAGAGCTTGAAAAAGCATTTGCAGCTTGTGAAGTACCCGGCATAGGAAAGTTGACTTGGCTATATATATGCTGAAGGGAGATGCATATAATTGGTGGAGGTTGACCAGTGAAGGGTGTGCAAGACCAATACCATGGAACAGATTCAAGGAAGCCTTTTTCTTACAATACATTCCATCAATAGTGAGAGAGCAAATGATATCAAATTGGTTGAATTTGAGGCAAGGGAATAAAACTGTTGAAGAATATCATGCAGAGTATTGTAGATTGCTGAGATTTGCTGGCACAAATTACAATGATGAAAGTATGAAGGTTCAAAAGTTCCAAGATGGCTTGAACATGGAAACCAAGAGTGAGGTTAAGAAGTTTCAATTATCAACATTGTCTGAAGCAGTAATTAAAGCGAAGTTAGTGGAACAAATTATAAATGAGAATAAAGCCCAAGAGATAGATGTGCTACATTTATGTAATAGATCGGTGACATCATACACTCCTTATTTAAGATATGATAATGTTGGCAAAGGTAATCGACCATTTCTAGGTAAGAAACCAAGATTGGGACAAGCTGTGAAGACTTTTGCGCCTTCTATTCCATTTGATAAGCGGTGTCCTATATGTTTTGGGCCCCATGAACAGTTCAATGTAAATGGACTCCTGGAGCATGTTTTGCATGTGGAAAAGTAAGTCATAAAGCTTCCAGGTGTCCTTATCCTAAATCGAATCCTATATTTTGTGCTCATTGTCAACAAAGAGGTCATCACGTAGTGAATTGTAAGGATAAACTTAAAAATGAAGGCCGAACTTTAGAAAGGGAATAACATCTGTTAGAGTATTTACTTTACAATAGTGTGAGAAAGCCCCTTCAGTCGATACACTGGTAAGTACAATACAGATTGCAAATCATCCTGCATATGCTTTGATTGACACTGGTGCTACTCATACATGTGTGGCTGAAAGTTTTATGAATGAGTGTTGTTTGTCTTCTGAAGTGTTGTATGATAGAATGATGAATGTAAATACTCCTTTTGGTGTGCAATCCAAAGAGCCATATGTATGTAGAAATGTTGATGTTGTGATTTTTGATAGAAGCATGCCAATAGATATGATAGTTCTGCCTTTAATCGATTTTGATGTTATCCTTAGAATGAATTGGTTAAATCTTTATAAAGCTACGATAGATTGTAATAAAGCAGAAGTAAGCTTTGAGTTGGAAGGTAGAAGATTGTTTCATGTTTTGGAAAAAAGAAGACCAAAGAGTATGTATTCAATGTAGTTACGGGAGAAGGATATGGGAACTACAATGAGTAGTGAAGAACTCCGAGTTGATTTAGTGCCAGTAGTAAAAGAATTCATCAATGTCTTTCCTAAGGAACTACCAGGTTTACCACCGGATAGAGAGATTGAGTTTCGAATTGATTTGATGCTAGGGACGGCACCTATATCTAAGACTCCATACTGTATGGCTCCAGTTGAGTTAAAGAGTTGAAAAGCCAGTTGGGGGAGTTACAAAACTTAGGGTTTATTCATCCAAGCGTTTCTCCTTAGGGTGCTCCGATTTTATTTGTTAAGAAAAAAGATGGAAGTTTAAGAATGTGTATAGATTATAGAGAATTAAATCAAGTGACGGTCAAGAACAAGTATCTACTTCCTCAAATTGATGATTTATTTGATCAATTGAGAGATGCTGCATTATTTTCCAAGATAGATTTGAGATCCTAATACCATCAACTCAAGATTAAGCCACAAGATATATCCAAGATTGCATTTAGAACAAGATATGGACATTTTGAGTTTAGGGTTATGCCTTTCGATTTGACAAATGCCCCAGCAGCTTTTATGGATTTGATGAATAAGGTATTTAGAGATTATCTAGATCAGTTTGTAATAGTTTTCATTAATGATATATTGGTGTCTTCAAGGAATATGGAAGAACATGAGAAACATCTAAAACTTGTTTTATGGAGATTAAGGGAGAGGAAACTTTACACTAAATTTAGCAAGTGCAAGTTTTAGTTGAGAGAAGTTGCATTCTTGGGACGTATCATTACAAAGGAAGGAATATCTATTGATCCGAAGAAAATTAGAGCGGTATTGGATTGGCCACAACCTATAAGTTTCACGGAAATACAAAGTTTTCTAGGTTTGGCAAGCTATTACAGAAGATTCATATAAGGTTTTTCCAAAATTGCTTCACCATTAACTAAATTGACAAGAAAATATGTGAAATTTGATTGGGATGAAGATTGTGATTGAAGTTTTCTTAAGCTGAAAGAACGATTGGTTTATGCACCGATTTTAGCACTTTTGGTTAGTGGAGAATAGTTTGTAATTTACAGTGATGCTTCACTTCAAGGACTCGGATATGTTTTGATGAAGATAATCAAGTTATAGCTTATGCAACGAGACAATTGAAACCCCACGAAAGGAATTATCCAATTCATGATCTCGAACTAGCTACGGTGGTATTAGCATTGAAGCTTTGGAGATATTATTTATTTAGTGAAAAGTGTAAGATATTCACTGATCTCAAGAGTTTGAAATACATTTCACCTAAAAAGAATTGAATATGCAACAGCAAAGATGGTTGGAGTTAATCAAAGACTACGATGTTGAAATTTTGTATCACCCAGGAAAGGCCAATGTTGTGGCAGATGCACTTAGTAGGAAGAGGCAAATGAATGTGGAATCTCTGGTTACAACTCAACGAAAACTACAAGAAGATCTTCAGAAGATGGATATTAAGATAACAATGGAAAAGGTTGAAGTTATGTTAGCAAAGTTTATATGTGCAACCAACAATTTGGATCAAATTAAATGAGGACAATTAGAAGAACCTGGAAGTCAGAGATTGAGGAGTAAGATATGTAAAGAAAAGAGAAAATATATGAGAATTGATGATAAAGGTGTTATAAGGTTCAAGGATAGAATTTATGTACCCGATATCTATGATTTGAGACAATAGATTATGAAAGAAGCGCATTCCTCTTCATATTCGATTTACCCTGGAAACACAAAGATGTATCATAGACTTGAAGCAACATTTTTGGTGGGAAGGAATGAAGAAGGATATTGCAAGATTTGTTTCTAAATGTTTAGTATGTCAACAAGTGAAAATTGAGCATCAATGACCTGGAGGAGAATTGCAACCATTAAGAGTTCCAGAATGGAAGTGGGATGAGATAACTATGGATTTTGTGAAAACTTTACCAAAGACAGTAGCCAAGAATGAAATGGTTCGGATTATTGTAGATCGGCTAACGAAATTGTCACATTTCATTCCATTGAGAGTCGGGTGTTCACTCCAGAAATTAGCCCAGATTTATATTCAAGAAATAGTGAGATTACATGGTATACCAATGACCATCACTTCAGATAGAGATACTAGATTTTTCAGTCGATTTGGAAAAGTCTTCATGAAGCTCTTGGGACAAAGTTATAGTTTACTACAGCATTTTATCCACAAACCGATAGCCAATAAAAAAGGACGATTCAGATTCTTGAAGATATGCTTAGAGCTTATGCCTTAGACTTTGGAAGGAATTGGGATGAACACTTACCTCTGGTTGAGTTTGCATACAATAATAGTTATCAGATAGCGATTCAGATGGCTCCATATGAAGCATCATATGGGAGAAAATGTAGATCTCCTTTGCATTGGGGTGAAGTGGGTGAGAGAGCATTAATGGGTCTTAATTTAGAGCAATAAGCAATTGATAAAATTCAAATGATCGAGCAGAGATTAAAAGCAACTCAAGACCGATATAAAAGTTATGTCTACTTGAGAAGAAGACCTTTAGAGTTTGAACTTGGAGACCATGTATTCCTCAAGATATCCCCGACAAAAGGAGTTTTTAGATTTGGAGTAAAGAGCAAATTGAATCCAAGATATATTAGACCATATGAAGTTTTGGAACGAATAGGACCAGCAGCTTATAGATTAGCTTTACCACCAAGTCTATCGGGTGTTCATGATGTCTTTCATGTGTCTCAACTTAGAAAATGCATATCTGATCCCGACACTATATTAGACACAAATCAACCAAAGATACTACAAGATTTGACTACCGAAGAGAAACCGATCATAATTTTGGGCAAAATGGACAAAGAATTGAGAAACAAAGTGATACCGATGGTAAAATTCCAATGGAGTTATCAATCCGAGAGAGAAGCGATTTGGGAAGTAGAAAGTATGATGGATAGAAATACCCAAAATCTTTGGAAACTAGAGGTAAGTTAAGTTTCGAGACAAAACTTCTTTAAGGAGGGAAGAATGAAATAATCTAAATTATTCAATAACTAAAATTTCATGTGAATACAATATTAGTTTTAGATATTAAGTTTGAAGCAATTTTGATTTATGAATATAAATGTGTAGAAATAGGTTTGATATATTATGTTTATTAATGTTAATTATTGATGTAAGTGATTATGTGTAATGAAATTAATGTTATTGTTTTATGTATATTAATGTGTGTATAGTATAATTAATATTTGTGTCTTTTATGAATTAATATGTATGTGTTATATTTAAAATTATCAAAACAATTTTTGTTATGCTTAAGAAATTGTTGACAGATTTTTTTTACAAAGTTAAAACTTTTTTTCAAGCCTAAATTAAACCCAAATGAGCTCCAAATTAAGCCAAATTTAACCCTAAGTCTTATATGCCTCAAAAGTCAAACTTAATCTAATATTGAGTCATAAATTTGATTAAATATTGCCTCTTTTGGCAGCCCTCATTTCTTGTATGAATTTCCCTCTTTTTTCTTTCCTTTCTCTTTTCCTTTTCTTCAAACTATAAGCCTAAACCAAAGACCAATATCAAGCTTTTGGATTTAAAAATCTCTCTAAGCTAAAGCCTCTACATGTAAGTTAAAGCTAGTATAAACTCTTGTTTTATTTCCTTTCTTGTAGTATAGGTGTAAAATCTATGATAGGCTAAGTTAATGTCTTTTGAGTTGTATGGTTTATGCATTGATATATGTTAGGTTATGTTTTGTTATTGTGTGAACTTGTTTATGCGTTATGGTAGTAGTGAAGGTGTTGGTGAGGAGTGAAGTTGATTTAAGTAGTTGAAGTTGAAGTGAAGAGGAGGAGAGAATTTGATGTGAATGAAATAGTTTAATGTGTTGTTTTAATGTTCAAAGTTGCTAGAATTGATTAGTGTGGACAGAAGATAATGTATGAAGCTAAATATAAGTTTGAAGAAGGATTAAATTGTTATATGTTATAAATTTGCAGAGTGCAAAACAGGGGAAATGAACACTTTTTGAATAGGTCTGTTTTTGAACGTACGCCGGTATCTAGTATTTCAACGACGCCGACGTAGAGGCGGTGTTGAATGTGATCAGAATCGATTTTTCTAAAGCTGCTTAAAACACCGCTGGCTTTTGTAAGGAAATTGGCCAACGTTTATTTTTCAAATCGTACACCGGCCACTAAGGCTTCAATGCCACCGGCGTAGAAGCAGTATTGAATGTGAATAAAATCAAAATTTTTAATGCTGGGCTTAACACCACTGGCATATAATTCCAACGCTGCCAGCATTCAGTCCAATTTTGCCTGTGTAGAAAGGTCGCGTATCCCCTAAGTTTTACAAATTCAAACTTCTTCAATTGTCATTCTTTACTTCATATATGATCTTCTAAGGAATATATAAGCTAAATAAACATGTTTTATGTATAAATTAGATGTTAAAACTATATGTTAGGTTTATTGAATCTCCTTGTATAGTTAAACTAGAATTGTTATATATATTATACGTTATATTATTGATTTGTTTGATATTCTTATTTCAGTTAAAGATTCTTCGGTTATCCCCCCTCCAAGTGAATCTAGCAATACACTTTGGGTACAAGTACGTAATAGCTTCTATGTTGTATGCTAGGATTAGGCAATCTTAAATTGATTTAATTCAATTCGGCTTAATGCTTTTGATGAACTGGATGTCTATTACGCTGTTTAATTTGGTCCGAGGAGGAGCAAACCTGTCATGATGCAATGACATGTTAGTTAGGCGCTTAACCTAAGTCATGATGCAATGACTTTACCATGATGCAATGGTACGCTATGATGCAATTGCGATTTGTTTTTGGTTAAGTGGGTAGCCGATGGGGAGAATAGTATCCGAGTAACATTTACTTAAGCTTAGGGGGAAATACCATGGTTTAGTTCAAAGTTTATAGGAACTTGTGAACTAGACTTATGTTGTGGACTGAGTTTAAGTAGAGTCGGGCAACGACTTTTGAACCCTAAATAAAGCTATTTCTTTATGGAATAGATATAGGAGATATAAGTATTCGGACTGCTGATATCAACTCGCTAAGCAATTGCTCTTACTCAGGACCCCTAAATTCCCAGAGCGTGATCCTAGGGTTTGAATACCCTCCTATTGTTCTGAAAAAGAAAACTTAATGAGATAATGATTTGATCATTGATGCATTTCATTTGATTTAAGTTTGTTTAATAAATTGTTCTTATGTTTATCATTACGTACTGGGCCTTTGACTTACTTTTGCTGCTTTGCAGGTAATGAAGATGAGTTATATGATGATTTGGGATATGGGTCAGATTTTGAGCGATTCATGGACGAATGGGACAAGTAGGACTCGAATACCTTTGGAATTTTGGAGAAGCTTTCGTATAAAGCATAATTCTCTGTTTAGAAGGCTTGTTAGATAAGCCTAAGTGTAATAGACCTTAAGCTCTCTTTAGATTATCTTTTGTGTTGAGAAATATTTGTAAATTTTGTAGTGTCATATATATATATATGATGTATATATATGTATGGATTGCTTTTATTAGCAATCTTGTTTTGTTAAAGGTTGTTCATAAAGTTTTAGTAGATTTGATCAAATAATTTTCATAAACTGTTAGTTTTAAGACAACCTTACATATAATGTGAAAATGTTATATGTGGTTGGAGACTCAGTACTCTGAATCTCGGGATTTAATGGGTCGGGTCATTACATTATCACTAGATTACCTTCAGAGAATGACATATTTTCAAACAACATGATCTTTTAGTTGCATTGATAAGAAATGATCAATACATGTAAGTTATAAATTAGTAAATAACTATCATTTCAGTGCTTGAATATAATATTACAAACCATAATGTCTTTGTAAAAGTCTCTAAACACATAACTGATAATTTAAATACTAACTAGCTTAGACTAAAAATTAAAGCAAATAACTTATCCCATAATCTTCCGTGAACTTTCAGTCTTGAAGTTCTTACCAGAGCTAAACTCCTGGAAGTGACCAGCCATGGCTTAAGTATAAATCTGAAAAGATTGTTAGAGTGTGAGAAAAACCACGAGCTCAGTAAATAACTAGAATTACCACATATCAAATTGTCACGATCCTAATAGGGGCTTAGTAGGTGTAAACCCCCAAAATTTTCGGAATCAGTTTAGCATAAAACCCTAAACCGGAAGTCAAACGGAACCCTAAAGGTCAACAAAACCCTAGTTTACCGTATCAAACTAAATCCGGCATTGCCGTTTTCTTTGGCCCTGAAAAACAAAGTTAGGATAATTAGCTAGAATAGTTCGTAATAACCATAGGTTTTATAAAAATCTCAGTTTCGCAAAATTCAGGTGTCCTTCGAACCCAATCGGACACAATTCTCAAAAAACGTGTCTGGAAGCCCGTAATAGTAAAAATATTCGGAATACGCCGTTAGACTCGTAAAAATATAAGGTTTTCAAAATTTTTCGGTAGCTAAAAATAACAGATATAGCTATTATACGTGTATTTTCTTACTACCGATACTTTATTAGTCATATCTATCTTACATTACACTATTCATTACTATTCTACACTATTCTTTTATCTTTACTTTTTCTTACACCTATTCTTTACAATCTACATAACCTATAAACTTAACTTTTTACCTTTCCCATAACTTTATTTCACATCTACCTTACACATTACATCTTTCATCTATCAAAAGTCAAAAAAATAAAAGCACTCCCCTCTTACTCACTATGGCCGGTGCCCCCTATGCCCCCTTTCCCTCAATTTTGTTTCAATTTTCTTTTATCTTAATCACACAAAAATCACTCCACAATTTCCTATAAATACCTCCCTTCTCTTTCACTTCTTTCACACATTCACTACCCACAAATTCATACCAAAACTCTCCAAAATCTCCTCTCAAAACTCTCCCAAAATACCATCCAAAAACTCTCTCCAAATAATTCTACAATAACTTCTTCCAACAAACCAAAACCCATAACACATAACCATACCAAAGTCCTTTAGGTAACTACCTTCTTTTAATTTCTTCTTCTTCATGCCATGTAACTTTACATAACCATAGTGTGAGTTTCCAAAGACTACAAGTTATGGAAACTACGTTATGTTCATGTATTGTTCTTGTTCATGCCAATCCATTTATGTTTATGTTGTTTTATTATTGTTAATATATTATTATCTATATATATATATACATATTCTTTAGAGCATAAGCTCACTTGCAATTTTTTTATTTCATGCAAAGCAATTTATTTATTTATTCCATTGCAATTTATTTACTTATTCCTTGTTATTTTAAGACTAGTCTCTAGTCTTAGACTTGTCCTCATCAAGTCAAAATAAGTTTTTCTTTCTTTCATTTTTTTTATTTTGGGACTAGTTTATTTCTTAGTCTGGGAGCCTTGAAAAAACTAAGACTCCAATACTTGACTTTATTATTTATGCTATATGATATTTTGTTTACTATTATTCTCATACTCATGTTCGTTTAGATTGTTGTCCAAAATTTAATTTCTAAAAATGATTAAACAAAGTAAGAATTTTTGTCACTTAGAAATAAGTTTATGTAAAGTATAAAATCTATAAGATAACAAAAGATTAACTCATTTCCTTTTAGTTATAAAAAGAACCCACTATAATTTTAGAAACAACTTTAAAAAGCTACTTAAAAACTTTATTACTCCGCCTTGTTTTTCAAAAGAAAATATTTGTTGATGCAAAAATAGTTCTTTTTATAAAGATAAATAAGATTAATGGCTAAGGAATTTTCAAGTAAAGACCTTTACAAACAAATAGGTAAAGAAAATCGATGGGTTGAAAACAAAAATAACAAGTTACAAGAAGAAGTCAATAAGATTTTAGGAACTAGTTTTACCACAAAAAGTTCTTAATTGCTCCACATTGTTTTTATGAAGAAAACAAATTTTCATGCATGGATGATTTCTATGAAAAACATAAGACATGAGGAAAGAATGAGAAATTTTCAAATGAAGATTTTTTAAACAAATAGACAAAGGAAATTTGTACAAAAAAAATAAGAAGAATGGTGTATTTTCTAAATATAGTAGAAATTTAGAAAATAAAAAATTTATTTTCAAAAAGTTACTTAGGAAAAATAATAAAACCAACGTAAAGCCTTTTTAGAAAACAAAAGGAAACAAGGTATTCATTTCAAGGAATTTACAAAAACAATTTCCGAAAAACTTCAAACCAACATTGTTTTACTCAAGAAAAATAATTGAACAACAAAACATTTGAGCATGCTTAAATATGAGTTATATAGTTATAAAAAGAGAATTTTTCAACTATATAGATAACTAAGTATTTATCAAACAAGTTTTGATTTCTTGAACCAAAGTTGTTTTTACTTGGAAAATCCGTGGTGAATTTTTCCGCCACTATTTCAGGGCCTATATGGCCTTGTTTGATGGAAATAATTTTAGAAATGGGTAGATCTTTTCGAGTAGGTGGAAATCGGTATATTATATGCGTGATTCCGAGTTAAAATGACCAAGTTATGGCCATTTTAAGTTGGAACATTCCTTTATACGAAATTTAACATTCTTTTGACATTGTTTTGTCAAATTTCAAGAAAATCATCAAGGAATACTCATTGTGGGTATTTTCTTTGGCTAGGTGACCCCGAGGAAGGACTCATTTACCCCGAGGATTATTACGATTAAGTGGAATTTGTGAATGACTCATCCGCTTAGAGGAATAGACGACATGGCATCGTGAGTTTATTTCCATTAAATGCTATACTTGTTGTGTTTGTAAATTAGTTGCATTAGACCTAGGAAAAGATAAAACGGTGTGTATGTAAAATAATTCGTTGAAAGAATTTTAAGAATATCGGATCCGGAATTATTATAAATGTTTGTTTTAGTAAATTAATTGATTTATCTGAAATTCTTTGATCGCCTTAAATTCAGAGGTAACTATGATATGACTTTATAAGAAAATGAATTCATGCATACCACGAAGTGAGTCACATTGCATTTTGGGTTATTATCCTTGGGTGAGAAGGATAGTAAGCTCATGTCAAAAGCAACACTTGGCGGATGATCCGAAAGCGATTGCTTGACAGCTTAAGGGAAATGCTTGGGGAAGATCCGAAAGCAAGGTCAATCAAGTAGATTCGGAATGCTTGGCGATGAGTGCTCGCGAGCATGAAAAACTTTTTAATTAAAACTACTTGAATTGAGGTTATGTATCACCAAACCCCGAATGGAGGGCGCAAATCCATTCAGCATATAGTTCCCGGAAAACTATATGCTTGTTTGTCTACGTGTTTATTGCATTACATATGTTTGATTAATCAACTTGTTTGAGTCTTATTACAAGAAGTTATTTATGGAAATAATTCTCACTAAGCCTATTAGCTTATACCCCAATAGATATCTTTTGCAGTTTCCCTACTTATGGTTTAAGGCTACGGGGACCTTGCGGGTAGGTAATCTCTTTTTGATACTAGAAATATAGATAAAGTGTAGCATTAGTATTGATGTATAAACACTCATGTAATAGATTAGTGATCAAAGGGATATGTCCCTAAGTTTGTAAAGTCATTAATATGAATGAATAATTATTATGAGTCATCTTTCTTAAATGTGTTATTTATATCTTCTTAAACTTAATAATTCCATATATGGTCCTCTAAAGTTGTGAAAGTACGCCTTACACTTAATATAAAAAGCTTTTGGGAATGACTAAGGTTGTCATACTTAAGCTTTAATATTGAGTGTGGCGGACTGTCACGTTTAGGGTACCCGTTGGGGCGTGACAGTAGGATTGTCCTGAAGTTGTCATATTACGTGTGCACCTGCAATATGAAAACCGTCTTGCAAGTCAGAGATTACAAGACTCTATTTATTTATTAACTTCTCATATATTGATCATACAATACATATAATGCTATTATTGAAACATAACTATGGAATCCGATTTTCCATATCTTACCAAGATCGTAGAGAATCGGTATCCCCTACCAAATAACAAAAATTAGTTTTCAACCTATAAAATACAAAGTCTCAAATGTTTGTACCGTTTATCTAAATTATATTCTAAGTTCATGGTGATATATCCTTCTAACTTCAATGAGTCTGATGGAAAAATCTCTTCACACATTCCTAGCCCTTTTCCAGCAAGTATTATTCCTGCATAAAAACTGTTGGGAAGTGAGCGAAACCACGGCTCAGTGAGATAACCTGACCAAACCACACATCAAGCAATAACAAACAAGTTTTTTATCAAGCAAGTGTAATGCATCAATCAAACATATGCTCAATTACAAGTTTGGAGAATCGGAATCCAAACAGGATGTAGATTTACTCTCTCACATCAGGGTTGAAGGAACCTAGTCAAGGATCTCATCCTTATGACCCACCCGCCCAGGAGAAATAGAGAACCATAGGAATAGCAGTACTTACTTTATTTATCACTTCATTAGATATATTTTCTTCACTTAATTTCCTTTCGGAACAAAGAGACTCCATTAAGTATTAGTCATTTCAAGCCGATACCATGGGCGGCGTTCCTTCTTTTGCAAAATAGTTCTCGTGGAACCGAACAGAACAAGGATAATCTTGGAAGCTAGGGAATCTACATCTAGAAAAACCAAGCATTAATCGAGATCCGAAATACTAATACGAGCGGGCTGTCACACTTTTTTATGTAGTATATGCAAGTTATGCAATGCATAACCTGTAAACCCTGAAAACACCCATAATATGAAACAACTTTAAAATAGAATTTATGAACTGACTAGTAAACCTAGAGGTTAACCAGAAACCCTAAGTTAGATAGATAACTTAAATGTGGCCGGGTTAGGACCCATAAACTTCATAAAAGAACTTCTTTGACCGCAACTGATACCGAAAACAAGATTTCGTATCCCAAGATGATAATTCAAGTTGTGAAGGAAACTTCAAATCCTAGACCTGAATCCTTGTCAAACAGACAGTTTATATAGGAAAACCTAAGTATAGAAATTAAGAAACCATTTTGGTATTCAATAGAATCTGAAATTAAAACAAGGTATAGTAATGAACCTATATTTGGATTAGAACCCTAAATTTGAGATTTCTAGTCAGTAATAAACTACATTGATAAGATTTCATAGTGAGTATCCAAATCTAATACATATAAAATTTAGCCTATTATCAGTAGTAATATTAGTAAACGACTCAATAGAGTTCTAGTTAGAAAATCGTGTGATCTTAGATGAACTGTTAGGATTATAAATACCTAATAAAAACATAAACTGATAAATAACTTGAGATCTAGACCTCAAATACAGATTTGAATCATACCAATATTCGAATTAGGGTTTTCTAAAGCTCTTGGAGCTGTGAAACGAAAATTGACCCGAAAAGCTTATTAAAACCTAAATCGCGGAGGATAAACTTTTCTTAAACAAATCAATACGTATAATTAAAACTTAAATTTGTACTTTTTGTTAAACTAAACATCTTGTAGGGTCCATTAAAGACATTTGTATATATAAATTTACATATATAAGCTAAATATACCCTAATAGTGAATAAACTACCCGGAAAATTCAACTAAATAATATCTAATAATATTTAATAATATTATATTTACAACTTGCAGGAGACGTTTTGATTTTGTCCTAAGGGTTGTGATCTCCTCAAAATTGATGAGCCGAAACTTCTTCAATTATTTTGCACCAAAGTCAATATAATCTACCTTAAGCGAACCAAAGTTGACAACTCACTCTTGCTTTAATGACAATACAACAAGTTGAGGAATTAACAGCAAACAAAGGCATTCGGATCAATTATATAAGAGGAAAACAAGCAGCCAACGTCCACATATTCCTATATATATATGCAAACGAACTTAGATGGACAGACAAATGAACTTCAAACCCTCGCAAATTTCCAGAATCATCTACACTTATTAGGAATTCAATCAACCTGGGAAACCGATTTTTAAACACACACATAAAACCAGTTCGAAAATTTGAACAAAAACTGGGAAAAACGCGTGAAAACAAGCTTGAGGTAAGTTGATTCCATTCCGCGTGTTTTGTTTCAATTCTAAGGATTGATACTGACTCCTAAACATCTTAAAAAGCTAACCAACTCCATTAAGAGCTTCAGATTTTACTGAGAAGCCACAACGAAGGTGATCTTCCTAAACCCTAACCGAGCTTGATGATCCAAAATAGTGGGTAACATGTTGTTATTATATTGTTTTTCTTGGATATTCAAATAGCTTAAGGTCTTAGGAGTCCATAGGATCCAAAAGCCCGACGTTTTGACGTCGGGATTGGCCGGAATCAGCCGTGGCTCATCGGGGAAGAAAGTGAACAGTGATTCCCCAATGAGCACGGGGTGGTACACGGGCGTGTTTAACCCGTGTACCTCTCGGCCAAAAATAAAAATAAAAATAAAAACGAAACTAATTAAATTTAATTATAAAATAATTAATAAAAGTAAATTTAGAATTATTATTATTATTTATGCATTTATTTATTTTTCTGGAAATGCAAATTGTAATTTAAAGTATAGTAATTAAAAACCAGAATTTTTTTATTATTATTTAAATTTAAAAATAAAATTATTTTCTAGCCTCATTAAATATATAATGTTTAAATATAATCTATTATTATTAATCCAAAAAGAATTTTTAGAAATATAAATTACTTTTATTAAGTAATTTACGTAAAATAGGCTTTCTAACTACAATTATTAATATTATTAAAGAATTTTTAGAATTTTCGAAAATATTATTTTGAAATAATATTAAATGTGAAAATAAGACTAAATTATTTTAGTAATATTATGAATTAAAGTATAAGACAATACATTACTAATGAAGAGTAATTATTCTATCTTATCTATTTTCGGAAATTTTATTATTATTATTATTATTACTGATGATATTATTATTTTATTATTATTATTATTATTGATAATAATTATTAATATTCTTATTATTTACGATATAAAGGAGAAATTTTCGAAAATAGTTGTAATTAAATTAATAAATCCTTTTATTAGTAGTTATTTTCATAAAGATGATATTTAACTAATTTATAGAAAAAAAAATATATATCTATATATAATTTATGTAGTTTAGTAAATACTAAGTATATATTCAAATATTTGTAAATGAATAGATAACAATGGAAATTTTAGATAATCCAAAATTGTGAGTATAGGAATATCTATACTCTATAAGAAAAATTTATTAAGTAATTAAAAAGAAAACTAATAGTTTGGACAATAAAAATGAACTAACTAAATTATTAAACTTTCCAATACCCAATCATAGATTCAAGTGTCCAACCAAAATCATAAAATAAAACTGTGATTACAATGGTTTTAGAACTTATGGCTTTCAAAAGAACTAGTTAAGAATAAAACAGAAACCCAGCAAACCATTAGGACACTTAAATATTCATAGGAATAGGTTGTACAGTCTGGTAATTTTAATAACTATATGATTTATCTCAATAGGTGACTTGGATATTGGAAAGGACCTCCTTGACGATTACTACGACTGAATAGAATGGGCAGGTGGTAACTCAGTCTTATTACATTGGTTGTGCTTGTACTAGTAGTGAATCTTAAATAAAAAGATAATGAAAATTGGTGTACTGTTTGAATTATGAAAGTTGTGTATTATAATACATTGATTGCCATGTCACTCTAAAATAAGTGATAACACAAATGCATGTATCTTGATTAATGTATATAGCATCTGATTGTGTGTATAATGCTTGATCACCTCCAAATTGACTAAAAACTACTGGTACCATAATGGAAAATGATCATAAATTACATGCTATGCATAAAAAGCATTAGAGTAAGTGGTAGCCTACTACGTGTTAGTTTTTCGGATCTCTGGTAATGCTTGAATTATCCAGGCCAGGGGAGCTATTAGTTAATTGCAAGATTACCCTTGTTCTGTTAATACCATAGGAACTAAATGGTAAACGAAGGACGCCGTTATGGTATTACTTGGAAATAACTAACACTTAGTGGAGTTTCTAAAGCTAAACAAGGAAATAAATGATGAAACATGATAAGTTAATTAAATTGAATATTATTTCCTGAAAGCTTAGGTCTCTCATGGGTAGGTGGACCATAGATTGTGTTCTTCAACCCGATGAGAGGGCGTAAATCTTCATCCTGTTTGGATTCCGGGTTATCCAAGCTTGTAATGTTCATTTGTTTGATTGGTGCATTTCATATGATTGTTAAATAACTTGTATGTTATGTGTAATAAGTTCTAGTTATTCACTGAGCTTGTGTTTTAGCTCACTCCCACAGTCCTTTCAGGTTCACCTTGCGACCCTGGCTCATTACTAGCAGGAGCATGGTCCCGGGTAAGAGATTAGAAGCAGAAGTTTAAAGTTTAGTATAGGGTTAGAATATCTATATCTGTATTAGTCTTTTGATGCATTTAATGTGCATTAGAATCATCAGCTAAGGTTGTAAGGACTTATAAAGCATATGATATGTAATATTGTAGTTCGTAACAGTTGTTTACTAATTTACATCTTATATATGTTTGTTCATTCCATCCAAGCAACTAAAAGATCCTGTTTTTAGAAATCATGTCATTCCTAGAAGGTAAATTAATAATGGTAATCAAGTGGTTCTGGATTATTATTATTAGAATACCCTCGGGGCGTGACAGATTTAAGTTGGTATCAGAGCATGGTTGCTGGTATAGGAAAAACAAATATATATAAGAAAGTGAATTAGCTACTGTGCAAACTAAAATGCCAATTTTGATCCAAATGAACCATTTGAGTTAGTGGGTAGTTATTAGTAGGATTAGATATGCACAATTAGGAATAAAATCTATGTGATTACTATCATAAATTTTATTGTGTGCAGACCAATCCCGCAGTTTGCTATATTAAATGGCAAATTTTTAGCATGATGGAGGAGGAAACCCTTACTAATTATAGGCGCCGACTCCGAGTCTTAGTAGAAGATTTGGCATTGTCTGGCATTACAAAGACCCTGGATGAAATTTTCAGCACCTGGA
Organism: Combretum micranthum; assembly: GCA_024138025.1. Taxonomy (NCBI): domain Eukaryota; kingdom Viridiplantae; phylum Streptophyta; class Magnoliopsida; order Myrtales; family Combretaceae; genus Combretum; species Combretum micranthum. The sequence goes on along the minus strand of JAMXBD010002081.1, from coordinate 63,992 downwards.
AAAAAGGTTTACAACCCCTGCTGAAAACTTGGTTGTTCCTAGTGGAAAGGAGTCACGCCCCAATGGGTACCCTAAACGTGACAGTCCGCCACACTCAATATTAAAGCTTAAGCATGACAACCTTAGTCATTCCAAAAGCTTTTATATTAAGTGTAAGGTTTACTTTCACAATTTTAGAGGACCATATATGAATTATGTAGCTTAAGGAGATATAAAAACATATTAAGAAAAAGAAGAATCACAATAATTATTTGTCCATGGCATAAATTTTACAAACTTAGGGACAACTCCCTAAATTACTAATCTATTATATACATATTAACATGCTAATGCTAAGCTACTCTTTATTCAGATTTCTAATATACAAGAGGATTACCTACCCACAGGGTCCACGTGGTCTTAACCATAAGTACGAAAACTGCAAAAGATAGCTATCGGGGTATAAGCTAATAGGCTTAGTGAGTAATTCCAAAATTCATACTCGAAGTAGATTATCAATCAAGTTTATTATTCAAACGTATGAAATGCAACACCACGTGAGCATACAAGACATATGACTTTCCGGGAATCATATGTTGAATGAATTTACGCCCTTCATTCGGGGTTGGGTATTCAGGCCAATTACAACCACAATTTTAAAAAAAACACTTTTATAGATCTTACCGGCTCCTATACGCCATCAAAAACTTGTAGTATTACGGCTCCTACTAGCATCAAAACTTGTAGTTATTACAGGCTCCTACTAGCCATCAAAAACTTGTAGTTATTACAGGCTCCTACTAGCCATCATTTTAGTAGTTCTTAATGTCTCCTACTCGCCATTACATGATATACCGGTTATGTCTACACCACTATTATACACTTGTCCCACCAATTATATAGTAGCGAATGCAATGTGACTCAACATATGAAGTGCATGAATAATCTCTTTAATTACAGTCTAGTAGTTACATTTAACTTCTTTCAAGTGATCAACCAATTTCAAACACTTCAAGATATTAATGCACATACAATCTTTATTACAAACAAATCGAGTTTCGATATACTTAGTATTCTTTCAACATATTATCATACACTTCCGTTTTATTTTTCTTAAGTTCTAGTGCAACTAATTCTTCAAGCACAATCAAGAGTATGAAAAATAACGGGGAAATAACTCACGATGCCATTGACGTCTATTCTTCTAAGCGGATGAGTCGTTCACACACTCCACTTAATCGTAATAGTTCTCGGGGTGAAGAAATCCTTCCTCGGGGTCACCTAACCAAAGAAAATACCCACAATGAGTTTTTCTTGAAGATTTTCTTGAATTTTGAAAAACAATGTCAAAGAACGTCAAAGTTCGTATAGAAGAATGTTCCAACTTTAAAATGACCATAACTTGGTCATTTTAACTCGGAATTGCGCATATAATATACCGATTTCTATCTACTTGAAAAGATCTACCCATTTCTAAAATTATTTCCCACAAAAAAGCCATATAGGCTCCGAAAAAGCGACGACAAGACTCACCACGGATTTTTCAAGTAAAAACGACTTTGGTTCAAGAAATCAAAATTTGTTTTATAAATACTTAGTTATCTATATAGTTGAAAAATTCTCTTTTTGCAACTATATAACTCATATTTAAGCATGCTGTCTTGTTGTCCAAATTATTTTTCTTAAGTAAAATAATGTCGGGTTGAAGCTTTTCGGAAATTGTTTTTGTGAATTTCTTTGTAATGAATACCTTGTTTTCTTTATTTTCTAAAAATGTTTTATGTTGGTTTTATTTATCTTTTTCTAAGTGACTTTTGAAAATAAAATTTTCTACTTTCTAAGTTACACTAATATATTTGAAGTTTTCTAGAAAATATGCTTTTCTTCATTTTCTTGTGTAAATTCCTTTGTTTACTTGTTTTAGCAAAAAAAATCTTTACTTGATGTTTCTCATTTTTTCTCATTTTCAAAAATAATCATCTATGTATAAAAATTTGTTTTTCTTCATAAAAACAATGTGGAGCAATTAAGGATTCTTTTGTAGAAAAACTAATTTCTATAATCTTCTTTTTGTAACTTGAAAAGAAATAATTTTATTATTTTCAAACCATAAATTTTCTTTGCCTATTTGTTTGCAAAGGTCTTTATTTAAAATTTCCTTATTTATCCATCTTATTTTCTTTCTTATGAAAAGAACCATTTTTGTCAACAAAATATTTTCTTTTGGAAAACAAGGTAGAGTAACAAATATTTAAGTAGCTTTTTAAGTAAAAATAGTTTCTACATTCATAGTGAATTCTTTTTGGTAATTTGAAAATGAATTTATTTTCGTTATCTTATATTTTTATAACTTATTCCTAAGTGACAAAAAGCCTTCTTTTATTTGATTATCTTTAGAAAATAAAACTTTTGGACAACAATCTAAATGAAGATAATTATGAGAATAATAATAAACAAAATAACATAAAGCATAAATAATAAAGTCAAGTATTGGAGTCTTAGCTTTTTCAAGGCTCCCGGGACTAAGAAATAAACTAGTCCCATAATAAAATGAAATGAAAGAAGGAAAAGCTTGTTTTGACTTGATGAGGACAAGTCTAAGACTAGAGACTAGTCTTAAAAACAACTTGAAATAAATAAATTACATTGAAGTAAATAAATTGCATGAAAGGTAAATAAATTGCAAGATTATGAGCTTACATGCTCTAAATAGTATATAGCTATATAGATATAGTAGATAGTTATGAACATAAAAGAGACATAAATGAACATAAGAAAACTTAATGAATATATAAAGGAAACATGAACATAAAGGAATTGTGGTTATGAACAAAACAAAGTATGAACCTATTGTTGCTTTCTTAACCTTCATGGTTTAGAAAACACACACTAAGCTCATACTAAGTAGATAAACATGAGAAATCTTGAGAAATTCCTTACCTAAAGAAAGCTAAACTAAGAAGACTTCTGAAAGGAACTCTTGAGAGGAATTGGAGAGAAATTTTGCTATAATAGCTTTAGAGAAGAAGTGGTGTGAAAGAAGTGAAAGAGGAGGGGGTATTTATAGGAAAAGTGGAGTGATTTTTTTGTGTGATTAAATAAAAGAAAATTAAAACAAATTGAGGGAGAGAGAGGGGGGGGGGTAGCGCCGGCCACTTGAGAGGAGAGAGGGAGTGATTTTATTTTTTTGTATTTTGTTAAATAAAGATGTAATAAGTAAGATAGATGTGATATAAAGTTATGGGAAAGGTAAAAAGTTAAGATTATAGGTTATGTAGAGTGTAGAGTAGGTGTAAGAAAAAGTAGAGATAAAAGAATAGTGTAGAATTAGTAATGAATAGTGTAATGTAAAGTAGATATGATAATAAAGTACCGGTAGTAAGAAAATACACGTTAATAGCTATATCTGTTATTTTTACTTACCGAAAAATTTCGAAACTGATTTTGGAAAACTTATTTTTTACGAGTCTAACGGTATATTCGGAATATTTTTACTGGTCCGGGCTTCCGGACACGTTTTTCGAGAACTGTGTCCGATCGGGTTCGAAGGACACTCGAATTTCGTGAAACTGAAACTTTTATAAAACCTATGGTTATTACGAGCTATTTGAACTAATAATCCCAACTTCGTTTTCCGGGTCAAAGAAAACGGTAATGCCGGATTTAGATTGATTACGGTAAACTAGGGTTTTGTTGACCTTAGGGTTTCGTTTTGACTTCCGGTTAGGGTTTTGTGCTAAACCGATTCCGAAATTTAGGGGTTTACAACCTACCCCCCTTAAAGAAAGTTTTGTCCTCAAAACTTGGAAATTCCTACTGGTGGTTCTAACCAAACTTGATTACTTGGGTTATGCGTCATTCTTCAAAAAGATCTCTTTACTTGATTTCCTTATTTCTTATCCTTTGAACTCTTGCGGATAAATATCGGTATTGGGTATATCATCATAAGGAAAATTCTCTTTTAAAAACATTGGCTTTTATCCTTATAACTTGATTCCTTAACCTTTTGTCAAACGGGGAATTGTTGCATATCTCCGATATGTTTATGTAATAATCAATTTCCTTCTCGTCTTATGATTACTTCCTATCTTTAAACTCACCTGATTCTCAATTTGAGACTTTTAAGGTCTTCTTTTCCGATTCATCTTATTTTGTCTATCTTGTGCCTTTATCATCTCATGAGATGCTCTTGATTGTTCTTCCAAGGTATTTGAATGATTTTTCCTTGATCGTTTGTAGTATCAGGGGTCCAAATTTCTTTATTAGTTCCTCTTCATTCCCATTCTCGTGTCCGGATTTGTCATATCTCTGACTGATCTCTTTTGCTTTCATCTCTTTTTCCCTTTAGAGAGCGTTATATTGACCGATTATGAAACGAACCATCTTTGTGAGTTACTCAATTTATACCATAAGCATCCTTGCCTTCTTGTTTGTGAGAAATCCAAAATTTTGAGAAGGTTAATTCCGTTTTCATTGAATTTCATAAACCCTTTTCATCTTTTGGTGTCTTTATTCTCTTATCCTTTTTCTTTTCTTCTACTGTCCCTTGAGCTTTGGTATATTAGGGTTCTTCTTGGATATGTTGTTGATCCCAAATTATGAACCGTACTCATGATTCCTTCTTATAACCTCCTTGTCCTTAGGTTATGCTAAATCATCCTTTAGCTTCCTTTAAACATTTTTCTTCCTTTAATCCGTTCTTTATCCTTCGTATCTTCTCATCTAAGCTCTTTTGTTTTTTTAACGGTTGATCTTAATATCCTACTGACGTGGTTCCTCTTTAAAACCTTGTTTGTGTTCTTCAAGGTTGGCTTTTCAACTCTCTTTAATTTCCTATACTTAGGATTACATTCTTAGATTACTTCTTTCCTTCTTCAGGCTATATCACTATCCAGAAAGCATTACTAAAACTTGTGGGGTTATGAAGAATTTGAGGGTCATGCCTTCTTGATTTGATCCTCTGTTAGTGATATCGTGATCTTAATCTTGAGAGAAACGTGTTTGCTCCTTAAAAGGTTTTCACTTTGTTCCTTTCTGAAAGTTAACACGTTGGCTTAGGTCTCGATTTTCTCGTTTGTTGTTTCATCCAACTTCCTTATAAGCCTATTTTCCATGTTTCCTTGAGTGAAATCTGTATCCAGAATTCTTTTCAAAACTTCTTATTGGAACTTATGAATGTCTCCAAAGGATTAGTTTCTCTTCACTCTTTAGCTATTTAATTTCCCTTATCAACTTGAAAGAATGTGTCTGTTCTTTCCTTATGTTAGCAAATCCTTTGCCAACTATTTTCTTTTTGTTTTGTAAGCTCTATGTTTTCCTTGTTTCTTCTTATTGGGATCTTATTTGAGAGGTATACATTCTATTCAAAAGATTACTTATTTCCATTATTCCTTAGAGTCACGGGTGACTTCATGTCCTCACGTCTTTGCTGAAAGTTCGACCAATTTTCTTGGTTTTCCTCATTCTTTCGCATTATCTTAAACTAAGTTGATCGTTTGTCATATATATAGAAAGAATGTAATACTTTGAACTTCAAGAGAGTAAAACATTCTGATTTACTAAACTTCTGATGTACATAAGAGGGGATTATTGCTCCTATTTATCCACAACAAAGAAAACTTTACATCCCTCTGTTACTTGAAATAAAGATCAACATCAATTAAAGAAGGTTGGGGATTGACTAGTTTCCTGCATCACTGTTGTAGCCTCTAATGTACTCCAAAGCAGTCAAGTTTTCATTTCCTTTGACCACTTCTTCACCTATCCATCGTCCCAGCAAGTTGTATACTCGAATTCCCGAAGCAGTATGTCCAGGTATGCTTTCACTTCCACTTCCATTTCCTTTCTCTATTCTTATAGGAACAACTTCCTCTGATGATCTTGATAGAATGTTCCTTCCTTGTGGGCAGTTGTTGGCAAAGTGTCCTTTCTGATTGCAAACATAGCAAGCATCTACTCCTCTGTTTGGGCATTTTGACATCTTATGGTCTGTATTTCCACAGAAGAAACACTTTCCAAATAGCTGGGGGCACTTCTTCGGGTAGTGTGCTCCATTGCACTTCCAACACTTAATACCTCTTGGTATGATCCTTCTATTGTCGCTCTTGATTTTCTTTGGTAGGGGCATGAGATGAGGTTCTATGTAAAACTCCCTTTCGACGATTGGGTCTTCTTCTTCTTCTATTCTTTCTCTCCTTTTCCTTGCTCCTTCTACAATCCGAGCTCTTTTAACTAATTCTCGAAAATTCCTTATGTTAAATTCTTCCAAAAACTCATGTCTAAACATTTCCCAAGTGATTGGAGTCATTAGATCTCTTTTCCTTGACTCCCACCATATCCTAGCGCTTAGACGAAGCATGAATGTTCCATACTTGATTTGCAAATGGGGTGGAACTTCATATGCATCAAAAGACATTTCTATTTGAGATAACCAATCTTCTGCCTCCTTTGGCTTGTCATAAGCTCTTTCAAAGAAGCGGTTACTTTTGATGAAGTTAGGTAACATGCTTGTGTATGGTTTTGGTGGTGGAGATGGAGGTAGGGATGCACTTGGCTATGCATGTTCCTATGCACAGATGCCTCTGTTAAAGCTTGTTGTGGCGGTGGGGTTGGTATAGATACTGGGGCTGTCGCTGATGCTTTTGCTGGTGTTGCTTCTTGTACGGGTGCTTGTGCTGGCATATTTTGCCTAATTTCTTCTAATACGTGGGTTAGGTGTCCTAACGTGGCGTGTAAGTCCCTTTGAGGTGGCGGTTCCTTCTTCATTTACTCCTATTTCGGCTGTTTTAGACTTTTCTAAGTTAAGTTTGTAAAGTTTTGATAACTTAATTAAATTTTTACCGGAAATTGGATATAACGAAAATTTAAATATGCATAAAAGCTAACAAAATTTAAATCAAAACAATTTCTGAAATCAAACTTAAAGCATTATCATAGAAATAAAGTTCATACGTGAAATCGGAAATAAGGCAAATCACAAAAGAAAATTACATAGAAAATAACAAGCATTGTTCCGAGAATTAAAAGATAGACTAAGATCATGGATCTAGTCTATGATTACAAAATCTAAGCTGGACTTCTAGGGATATGCTCTTTCCTTTCCTCCTTTCTTCATTCTTCGGCGCATCTCCCGGGTTGCTGCTGGATGATCCTGGGTTCCAGTCCCTCATGAATTGGCTGAAATATTCTCCTCTTCCGGCTGCCTCTCTGGATCTTTCGTGTCCGTCGGTTGGCTCATCTCTAGTCTCTCTGGTACTATGTCATGAATGGTTCTCCAAGTAACGGCTTCATCGGTCTCCATGCTATTGTTCTCATTGGGGGAGTTTCTGTATTCATGGCCGAGTTTGGTTCTTGCCTTCCCGGAGTCTGTCGTCCCATTAAGTAGCGGATAATCCTCTCCTCAGTGCTGTTACGTGGTTCCGTGTCTCCAACAGTGGTTTGGTTTCCTTCTTCCGGTCCTGCTTCATTTTCTTCCTCTGGGTCTTCTTCCGAGTCTTCACTCTCTTCATCTTCTTCCATAGGCTCTTCTCTTATTATTGATCCGTCATCCGTAGGCGTAGGGGCTCGTTCCTCCTCAGTTGGATTCCCATAAAGGTAGGCGGCTCCGTGGGTACTTGGGTTGGTGGTCGTAGTACTTCCTGGTACACTCCATGCCAATGGAAGATATCGTTGATGTCCGCCTTCATCCATTCAAGGTGATCCATCAAGTTGTCGTGGGCGTAAACGAACATAGGTCCAATTTTCCTCCATGTCTGGAAATCTGGTGAAGTTCGTCCCCCGTCTTTCCTAAGAACGAATGTGGCTTCCTTCAACATAGGTCTATCTTCAGCAATGGCCGCGATACGTTCCACGGCGTATATCATTTCCAACTCGGTCAGTTTCTTTCCTATGGGACAGTTGTGAATGGTCTGTACCACTTCCCTCCATTCTGTTTGTATCATTCCTCTCTTCCATATTGGAACATTTCTCGGACGGTCTTAGGTTGTCCTGCTAGGGCAAACTCTTCACATAGGACTCTAAGTCTCAGTCGATAGTCTTCTGGGGTTTCGAAGGGTCCTTTCCGGAAATTCTTGGCTTGGAGACGGGCCTCATCTATGGTGATCTACGTAAAAGAAGATATTAGAAGACTTATTCTACCCATTCTATTTTATCTAGTTTTTCTTGTTTCTATCTAAGTCAATTCTTCTTAAGTCCATTTCTATAATTATGATTCCTAGGTTCTTAAACCATGCTCTGATACCAACTTAAACTGTCACGCCCCAATGGGTACCCTAAACGTGACAGTCCGCCACACTCAATATTAAAGCTTAAGTATGACAACCTTAGTCATTCCAAAAGCTTTTATATTAAGTGTAAGGCTTACTTTCACAATTTTAGAGGACCATATATGGAATTATGTAGCTTAAGGAGATATAAAAACATATTAAGAAAAGAAGAATCACAATAATTATTTGTCCATGGCATAAATTTTACAACTTAGGGACAACTCCCTAAATTACTAATCTATTATATACATATTAACATGCTAATGCTAAGCTACTCTTTATTCAGATTTCTAATATAAAGGGATTACCTGCCCACAAGGTCCACGTGGCCTTAACCATAAGTACGGGAACTGCAAAAGATAGCTATCGGGGTATAAGCTAATAGGCTTAGTGAGTAATTCCCAAAATTCATACTCGAAGTAGATTATCAATCAAGTTTATTATTCAAACGTATGAAATGCAACAACCACGTGAGCATACAAGACATATGACTTTCCGGGAATCATATGTTGAATGAATTTACGCCCTTCATTCGGGGTTGGGTATTCAGGCCAATTACAGCCACACTTTTAAAAACACTTTTATAGATCTTACCGGCTCCTATACGCCATCAAAAATTTTGTAGTTATTACAGGCTCCTACTAGCCACAAAACTTGTAGTTATTACAGGCTCCTACTAGCCCAAAAACTTGTAGTTATTACAGGCTCCTACTAGCCATCAATTTAAGTAGTTCTTACCGGCTCCTACTCGCCACTTACATGATATACCGGTTATGTCTACCACCACTATTATACACTTGTCCCACCAATTGTATAGTAGCGAATGCAATGTGACTCAACATATGAAGTGCATGAATAATTTCTTTAATTAAGTCTAGTAGTTACATTTAACTTCTTTCAAGTGATCAACCAATTTCAAAACTTCAAGATATTAATGCACATACAACTTTATTACAAACAAATCGAGTTTCGATATACTTAGTATTCTTTCAACATATTATCATACACTTCCGTTTTATTTTTCTTAAGTTCTAGTGCAACTAATTTTACAAGCACAATCAAGAGTATGAAAAATAAGGGGAAATAACTCACGATGCCATTGACGTCTATTTTCTAAGCGGATGAGTCGTTCACACACTCCACTAATCGTAATAGTTCTCGGGGTGAAGAAATCCTTCCTCGGGATCACCTAACCAAAGAAAATACCCATAATGAGTTTTTCTTGAAGATTTTCTTGAATTTTGACAAAACAATGTCAAAGAACGTCAAAGTTCGTATAGAAGAATGTTCCAACTTAAAATGGCCATAACTTGGTCATTTTAACTCGGAATCGCGCATATAATATACCGATTTCTATCTACTCGAAAAGATCTACCCATTTCTAAAATTATTTCCCACAAACAAAGCCATATAGGCTCCGAAAAAGTGACAAAATTCACCACGGATTTCAAGTAAAAACACTTTGGTTCAAGAAATCAAAATTTGTTTGATAAATACTTAGTTATCTATATAGTTGAAAAATTCTCTTTTTAACTATAATCATATTTAAGCATGCTCAAGTGTCTTGTTGTCCAAATTATTTTTCTTAAGTAAAACAATGTCGGTTGAAGCTTTTCGGAAATTGTTTTTGTGAATTTCTTTGAAATGAATACCTTGTTTTCTTTATTTTCTAAAAACGTTTTATGTTGGTTTTATTTATCTTTTTCTAAGTGACTTTTGAAATAAAATTTTCTACTTTCTAAGTTACACTAATTATTTGAAGTTTTCTAGAAAATATGCTTTTCTTCATTTTCTTGTGTAAATTCCTTTGTTTACTTGTTTTGCAAAAATCTTTACTTGATTTTCTCATTTTTTTCTCATTTTCAAAAATAATCATCCATGTATAAAAATTTGTTTTCTTCATAAAAACAATATGGACAATTAAGGACTTTTTGTAGAAAAACTAATTTCTATATCTTCTTTTTGTAACTTGAAAAGAAATAACTTTATTATTTTCAAACCATAAATTTTCTTTGCCTATTTGTTTGCAAAGGTCTTTATTTAAAATTTCCTTAGTTATCCATCTTATTTTCTTTCTTATGAAAAGAACCATTTTTGTCAACAAAATATTTTCTTTTGAAAACAAGGTAGAGTAACAAAGATTTAAGTAGCTTTTTAAGTAAAAATAGTTTCTAAATTCATGTGAATTCTTTTTGTAACTTGAAAATGAAAGTTTATTTTTGTTATCTTATATTTTTATAACTTATTCCTAAGTGACAAAAAGCCTTCTTTTATTTGATTATCTTTAGAAAATAAAACTTTTGGACAACAATCTAAATGAACATGATTATGAGAATAATAATAAACAAAATAACATAAAGCATAAATAATAAAGTCAAGTATTGGAGTCTTAGCTTTTTCAAGGCTCCCGGGACTAAGAAATAAACTAGTCCCATAATAAAAAAATGAAAGAAGGAAAAGCTTGTTTTGACTTGATGAGGACAAGTCTAAGACTAGAGACTAGTCTTAAAAACAACTTGAAATAAATAAATTGCATTGAAGTAAATAAATTGCATGAAAGGTAAATAAATTGCAAGATTATGAGCTTACATGCTCTAAAATAGTATATATAGCTATATAGATATAGTAGATAGTTATGAACATAAAAGAGACATAAATGAACATAAGAAAAACATAATGAATATATAAAGGAAACATGAACATAAAGGAATTGTGGTTATGAACAAAAACAAAGTATGAACCTATTGTTGCTTTCTTAACCTTCATGGTTTTAGAAAACACACACTAAGCTCATACTAAGTAGATGAACATGAGAAATCTTGAGAAATTCCTTACTAAAGAAAGCTAAACTAAGAAGACTTCTTGAAAGGAACTCTTGAGAGGAATTGGAGAGAATTTTGCTATAATAGCTTTAAAGAAGAAGTGGTGTGAAAGAAGTGAAAGAGGAGGGGGGTATTTATAGGAAATGTGGAGTGATTTTTGTGTGATCAAAATAAAAGAAAATTAAAACAAATTGAGGGAGAAGAGAGAGGGGGTAGCGCCGGCCACTTTGAGAGGAGAGAGGGAGTGATTTTATTTTTTTGTATTTTGTTAAATAAAAGATGTAATAAGTAAGATAGATGTGATATAAAGTTATGGGAAAGGTAAAAAGTTAAGATTATAGGTTATGTAGAGTGTAAGAGTAGGTGTAAGAAAAAGTAGAGATAAAAGAATAGTGTAGAATAGTAATGAATAGTGTAATGTAAAGTAGATATGACAATTAAAGTACCGGTAGTAAGAAAATACGCATATAATAGCTATATCTGTTATTTTTACTTACCGAAAAATTTCGAAACTGATATTTTTGGAAAACTTATATTTTTACGAGTCTAACGGTATATTCGGAATATTTTTACTGGTCCGGGCTTCCGGACACGTTTTTCGAGAACTGTGTCCGATCGGGTTCGAAGGACACTCGAATTTCGCGAAACTGAAACTTTTATAAAACCTATGGTTATTACGAGCTATTTGAACTAATAATCCCAACTTCGTTTTTCCGGATCGAAGAAAATGGCAATGCCGGATTTAGATTGATACGGTAAACTAGGGTTTTGTTGACCTTTAGGGTTTCGTTTGACTTTCGATTAGGGTTTTGTGCTAAACCGATTCCGAAAATTTAGGGGTTTACAAAAGGGCTTTTCGATATAATGGCACAGCAGTAGAGACCATCTACAGGTTTGAGAGGTTAATCAACCAGAAGGGGGGAGGCATAGAAATTGATAATATAGCCTTCATTGTGTCAGCCCGATCAGTGAGGCCCGATCTTCCAAACTTTAGGATCTTGATTCCTATTGGAGGTGATTGGGTATATGCACATGATATCAGATATGATCATGCATTAGTTCGGGAGGATACTGCTCCTGATGATGAGTGGATGTTGACCCATGTGATCAGAAGCCATTTCCCTAGAAGAGTTTTGACAAACAGGCCCCCATTATACTAGAAAATGAAGGTGAGACCCAGTTCATCAGGAGATCAGCTGGTAAAAGAAGACAAATAGCTATGCAGGCCACAGTGGTTATGCAAAGTGTGACTACAGCTATGATAGATGAAAAAGAAGGTAAAAAGAGAAGGAGGGAAGCGGAAAAATTTGTCTCCAATTATAATTATGCTCACTGGACTGGGACTACTCATGGGGGATGGATTGAAAAAGATGTGACACCTCCTGGCATTATGGAGAAACCTGCTTCCAAAGGTATCCAGATGATGGATACCAAGCTGACTTTAGCACCACCAGGGGGTAAAGGGAGAATTGAGAGTGATGACAGTAGTTCAGAGGAGGAGGATTACTATCCATAGTTGGGCCCTTGGGAAAAGGGCAAGGGACCTCTGTACCCTAGCCCATAGATTAACCTTAATATATGTTTTGATAGATAATATAACTAATGTACTGTTTTGATGAACTTATTATTATATGAGTAGAATAGGGCATGCAATATGAAGCATGATAACCCCTGAAGTGGTTATAGAGAAAATAGAACTAGTGTTAGTGCAAATTTTGGAATGTATATAAAGCACTAACTAGATAGTATTATCTGTGTTTTGATTATGAAATATGGATGTGATATATGTATGATTACTTGTAATCTTTTTCTGAGTTTGAGTTTTGAAATTAATTCAATTAATATGTTCTATGATACTAGAATGCCAAGAGGAAGAGGCAGAGGTAGAAATGTCAGGATATCTGAAAATCCATCAACAAGTGCTCCTACACCACCTCAGAATCAATTAGAGGATATGTTGAAAAACCTTCAACAACAAAATGTGCTAATTTTGCAAGCTCTACAAAATATGCGAGCTACACATGCGGTACCTCCAACTGGAGTACCAGAAGCTCCTCCTGTGAATACTGGAAGGAATGAAAGATATACTACACCTGCTCAATTTCAAGAAAATGGACCTGTAAATCCAAATGAATCGGCTGCTGAAGTGCAAGGACCAATAAGATATGAACCAGAATTACCACCGCCACCACCATTGTGTCCTCAAAGAAATTTATTGCTTGAATTTATCAAATGCAATCGGTTCTTTGAAGGATTACCTGGGAAGCCAGAAGAAGCTGAAGATTGGCTAGCTCAAATTGAACGATCTCTTGATGTCTTCCAGGTACTGGAAGCTTTAAGAGTACCATATGGAACTTATTTGCTCCGGTTGAGAGCAAGATTGTGGTGGAACTCTAAACAAAGGATATTGCCTCAACCCATCAGTTGGGAAACGTTCAAACAGGAATTTCTAAAAGAATACTTTCCCAGCAGTTTAAAGGTAAAGTATAGTACTGATCTGATGAATCTAACACAAGGCAGTAAGACAATTGATGAATATGAGCACGAATTCAATAGTTTGCTCCAATTTGCACCAGATGCCTACAGAGATAGTGATGAATTAAAGAGGCAAACCTTTATGGCAGGACTAGAACCAAATTTTCAAAGGAGATTGGCTGAATTTGAAATTTCGAATTTTGCAGTAATTATTGAAAAAGCAAGAACCATTGAGCGTGCCAAGAAATATGAAGTTGAAAGATATAGGAAACGGGGACTGACATTTGGTAAAAGAACATTTGAGGAGACTGGGACAAGTTTTGTTCCAAAGAAAAAGAGATTCTTTAAACCTATGGGAAATATGAAAAACAGGAATGTTGAAAGGAATAATGTTTTGTGTTGGAAATGCAAGGGAGCCCATTACCCGAGGAATTGTCCATAACTACAACAAAAATGTTATTACTGTGGTGAAAGTGGACATATGGTTTTTACATGCCCAAAGAAAAATGGTGCAACTTGTTTCATTTGTAAGAAGATTGGACATATATCAACCCATTGTCCACAACGAGTGAACGCAGTTGCTGGATCTTCCACCCTAAAGGCATTGCCAACACAACTGGACCCAAAAATGGGAATGCTAATACTAGCAAAGCCATAACAGCAGCTAGGGTATATGCTATGCAGGGAACCCCAATTGAGGATGTAGAATTTATGAAGAAGAGGATGAAGAAAATGTGTGGGATGAAGCTGATCCAGACGACTACGGTCTCATTGCAGGTACTTAATCTGATAACTAATTTATTTATTTGAGTAGTTTAGTCGGTATTATAACCCTACTCGGATAAACAAACATTTTGTAGAGAATAATAACCTGTTTAATCATAGGAACAATCCGATTGAATGGACAACCTGCTTATCTTTATTTGATACGGAGCAACACATTCTTTTATCAATACTGGATTAGCAAGAAGATTGGAATATCCCATCGAGATCATGACTAAGGAACTAGGAGTTACTACACCCACAGGAGATTTAGTGATGACTCGTGAAACAATGAAGGGATATCCATTAGAAATTGGAGGACAGAAATCCTTTGCGAACTTAATTTTAGTAGACATCCAAAAATATGATGTTATCTTAGGTATGACATGGTTGACTACTGTAAAGGCAAAAGTCGATTGTCGTCTTAAGACAATATCTTTTATGAATAACCAAGGAGAAAGAAAAGAATTTAAAGGGGAAGTCCTCAAGAAAGTCGAAGGTCGAATAATGACCATAGAAGGTGAAAATGAAATAGATATGGAATCGAACGGAGATATTCATGGGACAATTGAGGATGAATCCAAGAAGATAGATGTTCATACTATCAGAACAGTATGCGACTATCCAGAAGTATTTCCTGATGAATTACCAGGATTACCCCCACATAGAGAGGTGGAGTTTTCAATTGATTTGATACCTGGAACAGAACCGGTATCAAAAGCTCCATATCGCATGGCACCAGTGGAATTGAAAGAACTAAAGGTGCAATTACAAGAACTAATGGATAAAGGGTTTATCAGACCTAGTGTATCACCATGGGGAGCACCAGTATTGTTTGTCAAGAAGAAAAGAGTTCAATGAGACTCTGTATTGATTATAGAGAATTAAACCGAGTAACTATTAAGAACAAATACCCTTTGCCCCGAATTGACGATCTTTTCGATCAATTAAAGGGAGCAAAGGTGTTTTCTCGAATTGATTTGAAATCTGGTTATCATCAAATCCGAATCAAGGCAGAAGATATACCAAAAACGGCATTCCGGACTAGGTATGGTCATTATGAATTCCTAGTTATGCCTTTTGGATTGACGAATGCACCTGCTGTTTTCATGGACTTGATGAACCGCATCTTTAAACCTTTATTGGATGTTTGTGTGATTGTCTTCATAGACGACATATTAGTATACTCGGTTACAGAGGAGCAACATGATGAACATTTAAGAACCGTATTGCAAATACTACAAAGCAATCAGCTTTATGCCAAGTTGTCTAAATGTGAGTTTTGGCTCAAAAGTATATCCTTTCTAGGACATATTGTGTCAGGAGATGGAATCTCAGTTGATCCTGCTAAGATTAAGGCTATTGTGGAATGGAAAAGACCTGGAACTGTTACAGAAGTAAGAAGCTTCTTAGGATTGGCAGGATATTATCGGAAATTCGTACAAGATTTTTCAAGAATTGCACGACCACTGACGCAATTGACCAAAAAGAATGAAAAATTTGAGTGGAATGAGAAACGTGAATGGAGTTTCCAGGTTGAAAAAGAGATTGGTTTCTGCACCAATACTGGTTCTGCCCAATGACCAGGATCCTTACACTATTTATAGTGATGCATCCAGAATGGTTTGGGATGTGTATTAATGCAGAATGGAAAAGTGATAGCCTATGCTTCTAGACAGTTAAAACCCCATGAGATGAATTATCCTACTCATGATCTAGAATTAGCTGCTATTGTCTTTGCACTCAAAATTTGGCGTCATTATTTGTATGGGCAGAAGTGTGAAATATACAGATCATCAGAGCTTGAAATATATATTCACCCAGAAGGAATTGAACATGAGGCAACGTAGATGGTTGGAATTAATTAAAGACTACGATTTAACCATCAATTATCATCCTGGCAAGGTAAATGCGGTAGCCGATGCTTTAAGCCGTAAAAATTATGGAGAAGTAGCCTCAATGTTGACGGAACAGAAAGAACTCATCAGAGAATTTGAAAATTTAAAACTGGAATTTTCAATACAAGGTCTGGACGCAGAACTGGGCAGCTTAACCTTGGAACCCACTTTACTACAACGAATAAAAGAGGCTCAAAGAAAGGATGAAGAATTTCAGGCAATCATCAAAAGAGCATCACAAGGGAAATATAAGGATTTTCAAATAGATGAAAATGGAGTATTAAAGATGAATAAAAGATTGTGTGTACCACATGATGAAAGTTTGAGGAAAGAATTAATGCATGAAGCACACTATTCTGGATATACCGTACACCCAGGCGAAACCAAGACCTACCAAGAGCTGAGGAATGCATATTGGTGGAATGGAATGAAAAATGATATTGCTCAATTCGTGGCCAGATGTGAGATATGTCAGAGATAAAAGGAACATCAAAAACCAGGGGATTGTTGAAACCATTGCCTATTCCAGAATGGAAATGGGATCAAATATCTATGGATTTTGTATGTTCGTTACCCAAGACAAGTGCAGGTTATGATGCTATTTGGGTTATTGTGGATAGACTCACTAAATCAGCCCATTTCTTACCAATCAACATGACCTATCCCTTGGAGAAGTTGGCCCGGTTGTATTTAAAGGAAATTGTGAGATTACATGGGTACCAGCTAATATAGTGTCAGATCGAGATCCGGTTTGTTTCTAGATTCTGGCAAGGATTGCAAAAAGCATTGGGAACTCAATTGAAGTTTAGTACGGCCTATCATCCTCAAACCGATGGACAAACAGAAAGAACCATTCAGACAATGGAAGATATGTTGAGATCATGTATCTTGGAATTTAAAGGAAATTGGGATCAACATTTACCACTGGTGGAATTTGCATATAATAACAGCTACCATTCAAGTATAGGGATGCCACCCTATGAAGCTTTATATGGTAGAAAGTGTCGATCTCCATTATTCTGGGATAATCTGGAAAGAGTATTAGTTGGACCCGAACTGATTCAAGAAACAATTAACAAAGTTTCAGTGATAAAAAGAAGGATGAAAGAAGCCCAAGATAGACAGAAAAGTTGGGCAGACTTGAAGAGACGAGAACTAGAATTTAAGGAAGGGGAACATGTTTACCTGAAAGTAAGTCCAATCAAAAGTCTTCATAGTAGACAAGTAAAAGGAAAGCTAAGTCCTAGATATGTAGGACCATTTGAAATATTGGAACGAGTGGGAAATCTAGCTTATCGCCTGGCGTTGCCACCCAAATTATCTGGTATACATAATGTTTTTCATGTATCGGTACTAAGGAAGTATGTACCAAATCCAGATAAGGTTGTTGAGCTGGAACCGATTGATCTGAAAGAAAACTTGACTTATGAAAAGCACCCTATCAGAATCCTAGACAAAAAGGTACAAGTTCTCAGAAATAAAGAGATCCACTACGTCAAAGTGCTATGGGATCTCCAGACTGAAGAAATAACTTGGGAATTGGAAGAAGAAATCAAGAAGAATTATCCACAGCTGTTCGAAAATCCAGGTACACCTCAAGCTTTGAGGACAAAGCTTATTTTAAGGGGGGAGAAAATGTAAACCTGAAAACTCCCATAATATGAAAAACTTTAATTAGAATTTATGAACTAACTAGTAAACCTAGAGGTTAACCAGAAACCCTAAGTTAGATAGATAACTTAAATGTGGCCAGGTTAGGACCCAAACTTCATAAAAGAACTTCTTTGACCCTAACTGATACCAAAAACAAGATTTCGTATCCGAGATGATAATTCAAGTTGTGATCAAAGGAACTTCAAATCCCAAAAATCCTTGTCAAACAGATTATATGGGAAAACCTAAATATAGAAATTAAGAAACCATTTTGGTATTCAATAGAGATCTGAAATTAAAACAAGGTATAGTAATGAACCTATATTTGGATTAGAACCCTAAAATTTGAGATTTCTAGTCAGTAATAAACTACATTGATAAGATTTCATAGTGAGTAAATCTAATACATATAACTAATTTAGCCTATATATCAGTAGTAATATTAAGTAAACGACTCAATAGAGTTTTAGTTAGAAAATCGTGATCTTAAGATGAACTGTTAGGATTATAAATACCTAATAAAAACATAAACTGATAAATAACTTGAGATCTAGACCTCAAATACAAATTTGAATCATACCAATATTCGAATTAGGGTTTTCTAAAGCTCTTGGAGCCTGAAACGAAAATTGACCCGAAAAGCTTATAAAACCTAAATCGGAGGATAAACTTTTCTTAAACAAATCAATACGTATAATTAAAACTTAAATTTGTACTTTTTGTTAAACTAAACATCTTGTAGGGTCCATTAAAGACATTTGTATATATAAATTTACATATATAAGCTAAAATATACCCTAATAGTGGAATAAACTACCAAAAATTCAACTAAATAATATCTTACTAATATTTAATTAATATATACTTATATACAACTTGCAGGAGACGTTTTGATTTTGTTCTAAGGGTTGTGATCTCCTCAAAATTGATGAGCCGAAACTTCTTCAATTATTTGCACCAAAATCAATATAAATCTACCTTAAGCTAATCTAAAGTTGACAACTTACTCTTGCTTTAATGACAATACAACAAGTTGAGGAATTAACAGCAAACAAAGGCAATTCGGATCAATTATATAAGAGGAAACAAGCAGCCAACGTCCACATATTCCTATATATATATATGCAAACGAACTTAGATGGACAAGCAAATGAACTTCAAACCCTCTCAAATTTTCCAGAATCCATCTACACTTTATTAGGAATTCAATTAACCTGGAAACCAATTTTTAAACACACACATCAACCCAGTTCGAAAATTTGAACAAAAACTAGGAAAAACGCGTGAAAACGAGCTTGAGGTAAGTTGATTCCATTCTGCGTGTTTTCTTTCAATTCTAAGGATTGATACTGACTCCTAAACATCTTAAGAAGCTAACCAAGTCCATTAAGAGCTTCGGATTTCACCGAGAAGCCACAACGAAGGTGATCTTCCTAAACCCTAACCGAGCTTGATGATCCAAAATAGTGGGTAACATGTTGTTATTATATTGTTTTTCTTGGATATTCAAGTAGCTTAAGGTCTCAGGAATCCATAGGATCCAAAAACTCGACGTTTTGACGTCGGGATTGGCAGGAATCAGCCGCGACTCATCGGGGAAGAAAGTGAACAGTGATTCCTCGATGAGCATGGGGCGGTACACGGGCGTGTTTAACCCGTATACCTCTCGGCCAAAAAAAAAAAAGAAAAACAAAACTAATTAAATTTAATTATAAAATAATTAATAAAAGTAAATTTAGAATTATTATTATTATTTATGCATTTATTTATTTTTCTGGAAATGTAAATTGTAATATTAGAGTATAGTAATATAAAACCAGAATTTTTTTTTATTATTTAAATTTAAAATAAAATTATTTTCTGGCCTCATTAAATATATAATGTTTACATATTTAATCTATAAATATTAATCCAAAAAGAATTTTTAGAAATATAAATTACTTTTATTAAGTAATTTACGTATAATAGGCTTTCTAACTATAATTATTAATATTCTTAATATTATTAAAAGAATTTTTAGAATTTTCGAAAATATTATTTCTGAAATAATATTAAATGTGAAAATAAGACTAAAATTATTTTAGTAATATTATGAATTAAAGTATAAGACAATTACTATAATTACTAATGAAGAGTAATTATTCTATCTTATCTATTCCGGAAATTATTATATTATTATTATTATTATTATTTTATTATTATTATTATTATTATTACTGATGATATTATTATTATTATTATTATTGATAATAATTATTAATATTCTTATTATTTAAGGTAAAAGGAGAAATTTTCGAAAATAGTTGTAATTAAATTAATAAATCCTTTTATTAGTAAGTATATTTTCATAAAGATGATATTTAACTAATTTATAGAACAATATATATATATATATCTATATATAATTTATGAGTTTAGTAAATACTAAGTATATATTTAAATATTTGTAAATGAATAGATAACAATGGAAATTTAGATAATCCAAAATTGTGAGTATAGGAATATCTATACTCTATAAGAAAAATTTATTAAGTAATTGAAAAGAAAACTAATAGTTTTGGACAATAAAAATGAACTAACTAAATTATTAAACTTTCCAAATACCCAATCAATAGATTCAAGTATCCTACCAAAATCAATAAAATAAAACTGTGATTACAATGGTTTAGAACTTAGGGCCATTTCAAAAGAACTAGTTAAGAATAAAACAGAAACCCAGCAAACCATTAGGACACTTAAATATTCATAGGAACTAGGTTGTATAGTCTGGTAATTTTAATAACTATATGATTTATCTCAATAGGTGACTCGGATATTGGAAAGGACCTCCCTGACGATTACTACGATTGAATAGAATAGGCAGGTGAGTAACTCAGTCTTATTACATTGGTTGTGCTTGTACTAGTAGTGAATCTTAAATAAAAAGATAATGAAAATTGGTGTACTGTTTGAATTATGAAAGTTGTGTATTGTAATACATTGATTGCCATGTCACTCTAAAATAAGTGATAACACAAATGCATGTATCTTGATAATGTATATAGCATCTGATTGAGTGTCTGTAATGCTTGATCACCTCCAAATTGACTAAAAACTACTGGTACCATAATGGAAAATGATCATGCGTTACTTGCTATGCATAAAAAGCATTAGAGTAAGTGGTAGCCTACTACGTGTTAGTTTTTCGGATCTCTGGTAATGCTTGAATTATCTAGGCGAGGGAGCTATTAGTTAATTGCAAGATTACCCTTGTTCTGTTAATACCATAGGAACTAATAGTAAACGAAGGACGCCGCTTATGGTATTACTTGGAAATAAGTAATACTTAGTGGAGTTTCTAAAGCTAAAACAGGAAATAAATGATGAAACATGATAAGTTAATTAAATTGAATATTATTTCCTGAAAGCTTAGGTCTCTCATGGGTAGGTGGACCATAGATTGTGTTCCTTCAACCCCGATGAGAGGGCGTAAATCTTCATCCTGTTTGGATTCCGGGTTATCCAAGCTTGTAATGTTCATTTGTTTGATTGGTGCATTTCATATGATTGTTAAATAACTTGTATGTTATGTGTAATAAGTTCTAGTTATTCACTGAGCTTGTGTTTTAGCTCACACTCCCACAGTCCTTTCAGGTTCACCTTGGGACCCTGGCTCATTACTAGCAGGAGCATGGTCCCGGTAAGAGATTAGAAGCTAGAAGTTTAAAGTTTAGTATAGGGTTAGAATATCTATATGTATTAGTCTTTTGATGCATTTAATGTGCATTAGAATCATCAGCTAAGGTTGTAAGGACTTATAAAGCATATGATTTGTAATATTGTAGTTCGTAATAGTTGTTTACTAATTTACATCTTATATATGTTTGTTCATTCCATCCAAGCAACTAAAAGATCTTTTTTGGAAATCATGTCATTCTAGAAGGTAAATTAATAATGATAATCGAGTGGTTCCTGATTATTATTATTAGAATACCCTCGGGGCGTGACATAACCAATTCAATAGATAGTCGAATAGTATTAGGTTAGGTTCTTAAGTGTCCATACAATATACAGACAAACCTTAACATGCTTCATACATTAATTATCATACAATTTAATTGTTACTATCAATATGGTGTTTTGGCAACCAATCATACACCAAGCACCATGCGATATACCCAACCCCACATGCATAACAGTATTAGTATATTATTACATATGCAACTATGCTACAAGCACAATCAATGTGATAAGGTCAAAGTTACTCACCTGGTATCCTTGCTAAGTTGTAGTAATCTACTGGAAATTCCAAAGATTGATATGTTTCTCCTATAAAATGAGATAAAAGATACTTATTACTATACTAATATTTGCATAACAATCTCGGTTGTGCCCTTTCATCTCCTAAACTCAACCTTTATCATGTTAATCCTAATTTTGTCATTTAAATATGGGTTTTAAGGTTCATAAGGGCTTAGTTTCTTCGATCGAGTTATAAAATTTGTATAAACTCGTTTTTTTTTTTCCTTAGGAAAAGTGTCTTAAATGATTTCAAATACCAATTTCAATAGCATAATTTAGCCTAGATCTATTTTATTTGTTTTAACTTTGATTTTAACAAATAAATGGGTGTTGTGAAGCTTATTGAACATACTCTTTCATTTTCTAGTTTATTCTTTTATTTTGTATATTTTTCCTTATATGACTATGGATTTGAAATGTTTATACTATGATATTTATTATTCTAGTTTTATATATATATATATATTTTAATTCTTACTTCATATCTATTGCTTTGTTTTATGTATCTACTACTAAGCTTTAGTGATTAATTCATTTTTAAGTATCTTGATCATCACTTGGATGAAACTTATGTTATAATTTTATTTTCGTTTTGCTTCCTTGATCTTATTTGTACTTATATGTCAAGGAAGTGTTTTTACCGATATAGGTTATTTAAATTTTTGCTTTTTCTAATGAAGGTAAAAACAACTAAGGTTCTTAATTATTATTTACTTTGTTTGTCAACCCTTTTATATATATATATATATATTTTTTTTTTTGTTTTATATTTAGTCATAGCTACTATTTTTAGACATCAATTACTTATTTTTAAATTGTTAAGTGAGTTAAGTGGTTTTACTAATTCTAAAATTTGTTATAGAAGCTTTCTAATAACTCAATTTTGTTATATCCTTTAAGGATCTTATTTTATTTTATTTGAATCTCTAATGCTTATAATGTTTTATTATTTCTATTCCTATAGTGGCCTATAATTAGTCATTTTCTAAAGTTTATGAAATACATTATATTTTTACAAAATTCGTATAGATAATTATTTCTTACTAAAAAGTGACCTAAATAATTTTAAATTCATGTTTTTAGTGTAAAATCTTTAAGTAGGATTATATTACTTATTTTAACTTATATTTTGTTGTATAAATAGGTGTTAAAAAGCTTGTTTTGCATATTATATGCTAGTTACTCAACTTATTTACTTGTTAATTTATATTCCTCCTACTCTTATAAATTCCTATAGTTGGTGTAAGACTTTCCTATATATATATATATATATATGTTTCCTATTGTTATTATTAAGCTTTTATAATTGGTAATGAGTTTATATTATTTTTAATTTATATTGTCCATTAATATCTTTAGTGATAACAAATTTTCTTTTATTGTTTATTTTGTCAACTCTATTTGTTTATGTAGGTTAGAATTTCTATTATTTAGAGGATCTTATCTAAATTGCAATTATTAATACATGGTTCCAATGATCTTTTAAATTCATCTAAGTATTATTTTGTATTCCAAATTATAGTTTATTTCTTAAGATTAATTCTAACTCATTCATAAATCCTTCATTGTTATCATACTTTTAATATACCTAATGACAAGTTTCTTTAGTATAATTTCATGCATCATATGCTTAATATATGTATATAATATATATATATTTGACATCTTGGGCTTTATGTTGGTTGAGTTTTATTATCTAGATAGCATTAAAGACATATTCTACTAATGCCTTTGAATTAAACTAAGTCATGTATTAAGTTTTTAGAGTCATAGCCTTATAGTGACAACAAAATTAGAATCTAGGGTTTTCTAAAATCTAAGTTTAATTTTCTTCATAGTTTCTTTACTAAATATGGTATTCTAACTTAATCAAAATGCCTATCACCTATTATTCTCATTCATTTAATATTAACATAATTGAAGGAGGCTATTTATGTAGAATTTTTATGACAATTCTATGCCTTTAATTTTCCTAATTTCTACACATGAAGGAGATTGTAAATTTGTAGAATAGGTTTAGACATTACCTTGATGGTTTAGAGGGAGAGACGATAAATCCTCTTTCTTATATAGACCAAAACCTACATATATAGATAAGGAGATAAGTTTATCATATTTTAAATATAAGATAACTAACTACAATATATTCCTACCCTTGTCTTTTATTTTGTTGAATGGTTGATAGCTAGTTGTACTGGAGTTGCAAGAAAAATGGAGTCTTGGTTGATGGGTCTTTGGTTGATGGGAGCTCAAATGGGGACAATTTGTTGTAAGAGAAGTGGAATTGCAATTTTTGGAGAATTTTGTGTGTTTCACGGTTTAAGTTTTTGGAAGAGAGGAACTTGCTTTGTTGGTTTGTCTATTATTTATAGGAGTCAAAATAACTTACGAAGGAAGGTTTTAAATAACTTATGGATGAAGGGTTGAGAAAACTTATGTAGGAAGGTTTGACTAATTTAGGATTTAATTATTTATTTTATTTAATAAATTATGTTGTTGTTGTTGTTGTTTTACGAAAAAGGAAGAGAAATCTTTGTTTGTCGGTTCTACAAGTCCTTTTAAGTAATTCAACAAGTTTACATTAATTAAGAGTTTTTATTTGGTGCATTTTCATTGGTTTATGTGTCGTAAAATTGACCTCATATACTCTTTTCTACTCTCATAAGCTAGCTTACATGGTGGAGAGACTTGTAGCAAATTGAGGCTAGTTAAGTGTTTAAATTCTAACCTCATGTGAAAGCTACTTCTTAAACAAGGCTTCGTGGTGGAATTTGGTCCAAGTAATTTATTAGTGATGTGTATTCTTTATGGACCATTCACTACTCCCTTGAGCTAGCTACATATGGTGGAGAGGCTTGGAGCAATTTTGGGCTGGCCAAGTGTTTCCAATTTTCACCGTGATTTGTAACAACATTTGAGAAAATAAATAAATTCAAATATATCTAGCTAATTTCATCAAAAACTATCTCCTATGCGTATATTTATGTTAGTTATATGAGAATTTTATTTCCAACAATTTATTTAAGGTCCTAAAATATTTTTAAAATATTGTTGAGTTTCAATTTTTGAGTTTAAAATTTACGCAATTTAGTATTTCTAAAGTTTTGTTCTACGCGATTAAGGTTTTAGGATCCAATAGGTCAAAATATAAAATTGACATCTACAGACTCTAAATTTTCTAACTAAAATCATGGTGTGGTCTAAATTTTTATTTGAAGTCTAAATAATTAATTGTAGGTCTGTTTATAGCTCTTCATTGGGTATTTATATACCTAATGTTTTATCTTTAATAGGTTATTCTTATTATACACATACCATGAATTATTAGCTTTTTAACGCATTTAAAATTTAAAGCCATTTATTTATTTATACATATATACTTTATTCTTGGTTCTTAACTTAGATTACAAAATCTATCTTTGGTGTCTTTTTAATGCACTTATTTATTTAGATTCTTAAGGTTTTTAGATCATAATAGGTTCACAATATTCTAAAGTTTCTAACTAAGGTCTAATCAGGTCTTACATCTAATATCTATCATATATTTAGGATTCTAATTTACTATCATATTTATAAGTTAATCATACTATTATTGTTATATTCTTTTGGAAAATATTTCTTTAGTATATGTCTTGTATATGCACATATATATTTTTATCTAAGGTCTACATTTATAAATATTGATTTTCTTTTAATCCTATCATATATTTTTGAACTTTAGTGATCATTTTCTAAATTATCATTTTCTAACGAATAGGCTTTTAAGATTAATTGTTTCTTCTTACATGTGTAATCCAACGCTATTGATAATCACTTGTAGAATTTTTGACTTGTGTTGCGAAATATTGTCTTTTATTGCCTATAAATTTATTCATCTTGATTATTAATTAGTTATGATTATGGAAGTTATATTTTGTGCCTCAAAATTTTATCTATAAGGATTCGAATTCTTATAATTATAACAAAATTTGTTTATACTTTAATGTTATTAAATCGCGAAAAATCGGGAGTGGTCTTTATGACTTTTTCTCGAAGTTCTCCAAGATTCTATGTTACAATTTATTAAGTATCATATTCAGGTTATCTAAAATTCAGGAGATTACACAAATAATTTTATTAACAATTATATGAAATGCATCAATCAATCATATGCACAAATACAAGCTTGGATAACTTGGAATCCAAAGCAGGATGAAGATTTACGCTCTCTCATTGGGGTTGAAGGAACACAATACTATGGCCTACCTACCCAGGAGAGATTAAGCATATAGGAAAACAACAATACTCACATTAATTATCACTTTGAATTTATCATGTCTTCAACACTCATTTCCTGTTTTAGCTTTAGAAAATCCACTAAGTGTTAGTCATTTCAAGCAATACCATAAGCATCGTCCTTTTTTACCATTTAGTTCCTATGGTATCAACAAAATAAATAATCTTGCAAATAACAAATAGCTTCCTTGCCTAAATAAACCAAGCATTACTAAAGATCAGAAACACTAACACATAGTAAGCTACCACTTACTCAAATGCTGCTTATGCAAATCATACAATGCTTGTTCATTTTATTTGTGGTATTAGTAGTTTTTAATTAGGTTTAAGGTGATCAATCATCTCACAGACAAGCAGCGTACTATATAAGCAATATAATCATACAAAATTCTACTATTACTATCATTAGTGTAACTTAGCAATCAACAATTCATACGACAAGCAATTCCTATAAACCCATACAGCATATTCAGGTTATTATCTGTTAGTCCCGAAAAGATAACCAAGAGGAGGGGGTGAATTAGTTATAAAATTTACTTTTCAAAATTTAAAACAGATTTCACACCACTTGGTTATTCAACTAAAATGGATTTAAAACTTTCTTGAAACAGTAATCTTAACAAATAAAAGCTTTAAACAAAAATTCGGATCAAAAGTGAATCAAGACTTTCACACTTGGAAACCTTCTGCTTAACTCTCTAAGTAAGAAAAATATAAATGATTTACTCTCTGATTAACCTTCTGAGTAAATATCACATATATAAAACATAAACAATTAAACACAAAAATAAAGAGAGATAAGGAGAAGAGATTGCAAATCGATGTATAGAGGTTCCGCCTTGTGCGTCAATCCTCTCTTCCAGCTCCAAGCCAGGGTCCCGGTACTCCTCACCGGTTGTGTTCCACTATCCAATCAAATCAATGAAGTTACAAGAAGTATTTGCCAAACTTTTGGCTACAATTCACTTAACTTGATTCTCACAAACAATCAATCAACTAAGCCTACTTGTAACTCTCAACTCACAAAAAATAAAATCAAATCACGAGGAATGTAAGAATTTAATTTCCTCAAGTATTTGTTCAATGAATAGTAAAATTAAAATATGACAGTTTTCAAATGCTTTGAACTTTTTGAGTTTTTCGTGTTCTATTGTTCTATATTCCTTCTGCCTCGTTGTCTTTCTTTTTATTTTATATACTGCAACGGTTAGAAGCACAATTGGATCAACTCTGCAAGATTTCTCGCACGTAGGACGAGTTTTTCAGTTTCCGAGATGTCAGCTTCAATTTATCTATCAATTGACTTAATTTGAATTTGAATACTTGAATTTATCTTAGTAATCCAGCATCAGATGATGATTCGAATATGTTACAACTGATATGATTATCTCTAAGCTGAAATTTCAGACTTGAACTTGACCGTTGTTGAATCATTGCTCGTCATTTACTATTCATGCTCATCTTCCTTCTTTGCGTGAATAATTTAGACACAATCCATAAAATTCTGACCTTGCAAATTCTTCACACTAACTTTCTCTTCAAAATAATTTTATTCTTGATAAAATAAAAATCAGTTTGAGCTTTCCAAATTGAACTTGTATTTCCTTTAACAGAATTTTCGTGTTCCTTCAACCAATTTTAAATTCTAAAAATAAATCCTGTGGATTTAATCCAACTTTGTAGAACACATTGAGTATAACACCCAATTTATACTCAACATTTGGAGCTAGGTCTTCAAAATCTAAATCGTGTTTGAAAAACACTTGATTTTTGTGCAGTTCATGTACCTTCTGAGTTTCCCTCTGAGTACTAAAAGCAACACTGTAGATCTTATACGTACCTTCTGAGTAACCTTCTGAAGAGTTACTTTCTCTATGTCCAAGTCTCTGAGTTACCTTCTGATGTATTATCATACTTAAATAAAGAACTTTCAATCTTCTAATAGACTTTCTGATATGATTCTATAATATTAACATTCATTGTTGCACACTTAAACAAATCATATGAGAAACATTTAACTCTTTTTTTTTTCATCAAAATCATCTCTTGAGAGAAATCAACATTCTCCTCTTTTTGATGATAACAAAATCCCATAAAAAATATTTTTGTTGAACCAAATAATTGTGATAAACTCAGCTTATGAAAAAAACTTCAAGCAGCAAATCATCCAACATCAGCAGTAATCATCACATCAGCAAAAATATTTTAATTTTCTCTAGCCATTCTCCCCCTTTTTGTTAGCATCATAAAAGAGATTAAAAGGAGAA
Source organism: Combretum micranthum (assembly GCA_024138025.1). NCBI lineage: Eukaryota > Viridiplantae > Streptophyta > Magnoliopsida > Myrtales > Combretaceae > Combretum > Combretum micranthum. Next base: position 35,316 of record JAMXBD010002081.1, on the reverse strand, counting down.
ATATGCATATGAAATGAGCATCAAGGAGTCAAATATTACAGACTGAAACGAAATATAAGTCTTGAAACAAAGTCATAAAAGAAACAGAGTAATCAGTCTTTCTTATAAGGAAGGTAAAATCCTTTCTTTTGAGCTTTCAGTTTTCTTCTTTGTCGAAAAACTTGTCTTGCTTGAGGGATTATTGGTGGAATCTAAGTTGGGACCAGATTGTGGAGTTGAAGAAAGTTTAGAACTGATGTTATCACCTCCACTTCAGATGGTTGATAAGAGGAAGAAGAATCTGCAGATGGATTAGAAGGAAGAATAGCTAGGGGAGTGAGAGAATCCTCAGCAGGAAAAGAAGACAAAGCAGCTGGCTCAGCTGGAATTGTTGCACTCTCAGATTGATTAGAAGGAGGTTGATCATAGGCAACATCTTCTTGTATAGGAGAAGAATGCAGATCAGTTTGTTCAGCAGGGGGAGACATACTCAGGTTGAGCTTGAGGTGAGGAACGATGAGGATGACTAGGCTCACGATCAACACAAAAATCTTTAATAGAATCAAGAATAGATTCTATCATAGATTGCTTGATTGACTTGAAGTGTTCATTGATGAGCTTTTCAACTATCATCCGAACCGAGGACTGTGAAGATTCACTTCTCGAATCAAGGTAAGTCTTACCCTCTGACTCACTTTCTGAGTCACTATCATGATTCCTCCTTTCACCTTCTTTGATTTCGAACTTGTCTCCTGTTCTTATGGAGTATCTTCTGCCCTTCTTCTCTACCATTTGTGCTTTTCCCTTCCTTTTTGAGGTTTTCTCCTTATCTTCCTTTGCCTTGGTTCCTTCTGAAGAACCTTCAGTTTGATAAACTATCTCCCCCTCAGCGATAGATCTAATCTTTTCCCAATCAAATTTACCTTTGCTATACTAAGGATTAAGATACCATGAGCCATCTTTAGAAAACCAAAAATAATCTACCACTTGGATTCCCATTTTCTTTAAATTAGTTTCACCTATCTTCTTTAATGAAATAAGAAGTTTGGGATTTTTGGAAATATGTATTTTCTTGAACTTAATTAACCTCATCAACATATTTCCATATGGCCTATTATTCCTAGTTCTCCAAATATGACACATAATCATTCCTGCCATATCAAGCTTCAAATTTTTCTTCATGGCCAATACAACAATGGCCTCCTCTTTCGAAATGGTTGTTGTACTGCCATTCTTAGGAAGAATGCAGTCAACAATGAGCTTATGAAGCAAACACACAATTAATTCAAACTCAGTTGAGAATATGTCTTTCTCCATAAAATCACCAACCCTATCTTTTAGCTCTTTATACAATGATTTTCGATCAAATTGCAGTATCCTTGTATCATCTTTTTGATCACTCATCTCAAAACACTTTATCAAAACTGTCCTATTGAGAGAAAAAGTTTTTCCTCCTACTTTAGTTTTCAGAACAGACTCTTCCAGTTGTTGTAGATTACCATAAAATTCATGAATCAAAGAACCATCTACCATATCAGAAAGACTACATAGATTCTGACACCCTATTCGACCAAGCCATTCTTCACAAACAAAACCATGTTCCCTAAAAAATTTAAGATCAACAAAAGCGCACTCTAGAATCTTACTTGTGGTAAGCTTTTGTCTTTTGATAAGAGGAGATTCTTGGATGTTCGAGAACTGACTTCCTTTTTCGTTGTGATTGGGGAGCAAAATGAGTAGTCTCTGAACTACTCTCTGAATTGAAGTCAAGGAAGCTACGATTCCTTTGAAGAAGTATCCTCTACCTTCTCTCTTTTTCTTATTCTCATTTTTTGGATTGTTGATCTTGCTCAAACTTAGATCTTTTCTCTCTCGATTGCCTTCTTTTGTCAAAGTTTATAGGGTTTCTTCTGATCTGAGAGATCATCCTCCACGGAGATGGTACCCTCTACTGGTTTTGTTTTAAACCCCTTAGAAGCTAAACAAAATGACTTCTTGAAGACATGTTAAAGATTTTGAAGAACGATGAGTACAAATGATCAAGAACAAAATAGAGAAAAGGAGAGTAAAGATAGATTTTAATTTGATCAGAGATGACGTTTGAGTAGAAGAACGTTGGGAATGATAGACTTCATCTGCATGTTCCCAAGAAATACCGCCAATTTTCCTCCGTTTTTTTTTTTTTTTTGTAATGAGGATTACATATCCAATTTCATTTCATAAAAATTCAAATCTCATTTTATCCAGAGGTTTGGTAAATATATCAGCATATTGATTTTCAGTTGAGACAAATTCTATATTAATATTCCCATTATTTACATGATCCCTTATGAAATGATGTCTAATTTCTATATGTGTTGTTAAATTTATGGCACTTATATTATCACACTTAATTGAAATATTTTTATATTTTAATCCAAAATCTTGTTGTCACGCCCCGAAGGGTACCCTAAACGTGGCAGTCCGCCGTACACAATATTAAAGCCTAAGAATGACCACCTCAGTCACGCGAAGGCTTTCATACTATGTACAAGGCGTCTAACACATAGAGGAGACTCATTGGAGTAATACATTTTACGTTGATAAGCTGGATAACCAATGCAAGGAATTACAAATTTACTATACTTCAGATACAATTCACTATACTTCATATACAAATTATTAAACTTCAATTACACTTCATCAAAAGGTTCTACTACGTAAAACTATATAAGGCAAAAAAAAAAAATAAAACTAGCTGTAACTTCAAATATTCGTGTTCCTGCCGAAATCCCAAGTCATTCCCGCTCCAACCAATTCGGTCCCCACTTTGCACTCTTGAAATAACCTGCTCATTTAACAACTATTGGGTATAAGCTACACTAGCTTAGGAGAATTCCTAGTTTCGTACCATAACAACAAGTTATAATCATTCATATGCTATGCATGAACAAACACGTGAATCAAGCAATTATCATGGGTATCCGGAACCCACACACAGAACGGATTTACCCTTCCGTATCTTAGTTAGAATGGTATTGATCTACACGACCGCATCTATCCCCAAGCCCTTGGCTCTTAGCACTCAACTCGGCAGGCTCATCCAAGAATGCATCCACATGCGCCTTAGAATACCCCTGAATGAGCTCTGCACCAGGTTCGTTATCCAAACGAATCATCCACGACCATACCGATCGACCTGCGTAGAGTAGCATGCTACCAAATGCAATATGTCCCAATGCGATGCATGACCAATTTAATTTTTCTTGGTCACAAATATTTTACATTCCTTAGAGTGACCAACCAATATCACACATATAACAGAAATAATATGAACCGTGCAGTTATTCAATCAAATCGTGGTTTCGATATGGCTTTAGTATTCTTTGGCATACATTCATCACAGTCTCATCATATCTTCCATCCCCATTCATATCGATTTTTATCTTGTTCCTATAATTCTAATGCAACTAACTACAAGCACAATCAAGGTAACAAAGCAAGGAGAAAACTCACTCGGCATTGATCTCCAGTCTTATATAATAATAATTCGATGACAGGGAATCGTCGATCTCGGATCTCCTAAAAAGGAAGAAATACTCTAATAAGTATTTCAACTCAAACTAATCTAAACGATCTTATACGAATTATCAAATTCGTAATTCTCGTCTTAAGGGAATTCCAACTTAAAACGGCCATAACTTGGTCATTTTACTCGGAATCTCGCAAATTATATATCGATTTCTATTTACTTCAAAGATCTATCTATTTCTAATATTATATTTAAGTTTTGAAAACATTGAAGCTTCGAAAAGGTTAGATCAGATTAGGGCAAAACAATTTTAATTTCCAAAAAATAGTTTTGTAAGAGTTTGTAATGTTCCTATATGAAATTGGCTATACATGCAATATGATGATTTCCTAACATGAATGACATGAGATGAGCTTAATGTATGTATGGTCTTGATGATTCTTGCTAAAAGAAAATTTCATAACTCCTTATATTACAAGACTTCAAGGATAACTGTAAATCCCCGAAATTTTGATCCAAAGCTAAGACCTAAACCCTAATCGAAAGTCAAAAGGATTCTTAAGTCAAACAAAACCCTAGTTTACCGTAACCGTTTAACTCCGGCATTGCCGTTTTCTCAAGCCCTAGAAAACGAAGTTGGAAAAATTAGTTGTAATAGTTCGTAATAGCTATAGGTTTTATAAAAATATCAGATTGAAGATTTTCGAGTGTCCTTTGAACCCGATCGGACATAATTCTTGAAAGACGTGTCCGGAAGCCCGGAATCGGAAAAATATTCCGAATATACCGTTAGACTCGTAAAAATATAAGATTTCCAAAAATATCAATTTCGTAATTTTTCGATAACTAAAAATATCAGATATCGCTTTTATACGCGTACTTTCTTACTACCGGTATTTAATTGTCATGTCTACTTTTACATTACACTATTTTCTACTATTCTACACTATTCATCTATCTCTACTTTTTCTTACAACCTATTCTTACAAACCTTACACCTACTTCTTACACATTTTCATTTCCAATACAACTTCACATCTTTCATCTCTTACTTTAATTAATCAAAAGACAAAAAATTAAATTTTTCTCTCCCCCATACCCCCAAAATAGCGCCGGCCATCTCTCCTTCATGCCCAATTTGTTTTGATTTTCAATTATTTAATTAACACAAATTATCTCCCACATTTTCCTATAAATACCCCTTCATACCTTCACTTCTTTCACACCTCTTCTTCTCTAAAGTTACTCTCTCAAAATCTCTCTCAAAATTCTCTCAAGAGTTCTTGCAAGAGTCCTCTTAAGTTTAGCTTCTTTAGGTAAGAAAATTCTCAAGATTTCTTCATGTTCATTTACTTAGTATGAGCTTAGTGTGTGTTTTCTAAAACCATGAAGGTTAAGAAAGCAACATTAGGTTCATGCTTTGTTTTTGTTCATAATCAAAATTCCTCCATGATCATTTATGTTTCTATTATGTTCCTTTATACTTCTCTATAATTCCTTTATGTTATTTCTATCTAATATATCTATATAGCTATAAATATTATTTAGAGCATATAAGCTCATTGTATTACAATTTATTTAACCTTCATGCAATTTATTTACTTCATTCCAAGTTATTTAAATTCAAGTTAATTTTAAGACTAGTCATTCTAGTCTTAGACTTGTCCTCATCAAGTCAAAACAATTCCTTTTCTTTTCGGGACTAGTCTTTTCTTAGTCCCGGGGTACCTTGAAGAAGCTAAGGTCCCAATACTTGATTTATTTACTTAAGCTTTCTAATTATTATGTTCCTTTATATTTCTATAGTTTATGATTCATATTCATGCATGAACATAATGTTTTTGTCTCAACAAATAAATGAAGAAGTATTTTTTCAAAGAACTTTCCTAAATTAAAATAGAAAATGGATGAACATGCATGGAAATAATTATTCTTACATAAACAAAGGTTTTATGAAAACTCATCTTTCATCAAGAAGTAGAAATTCTTTTGGAAATATTACAAGAAATAAAATAATATATTTTAACTACTTTTGAATCCAAGTTTGAAAATGAAACCACCTTAGGAATTTAAAGAAGTAATATTCATCTCAAAAAAATCAAGAGCTTTCAAAAAGTAAAATAAATATTCCATAGAATCTCAAGTTCAAAAGACTTAATTTTTCAAGTTTGAGAATTTTCATTACTTCATACATATGTTGAGTCGTTACAAAAATGTATATACCTTTCAAAAGTTTACAAAGTAATTGAAATATTTATCTTTCAAATAAGCTTTGTTTACAAGAAGAAAAACAAGTGGTTACAATATTCGTGGCAAATCTGGTCGCTACCTTTTCGGAACCTAAACGGCTTAGTTTTGTAAAATAAGCTTAGAAATGCGTAGATCTTTCGAGTAGGTAGAAACGACATATTATACGCGAAATTCCGAGTTAAAATGAGCAAGTTATGGTCATTTTAAGTTGGAATTTCCCCTTATACGATTTTTCTACGATTTTAAGTAAAGTTTAGAATTTTCAAGAAGAAGAATTTCATAAATACTCATTTTGGGTATTCTTCTTGATTAGATAATCCCGAGGAGGAGTGTCGTACCCCAGGATACTATGATTAAGTGGAATTTCCGAACGACCCATCCGATTCAATGAACGGTGTCTTCATGGCCGAGTGAGTTGCTTCCCGTTGATTTTTCTCATACTCTTGATTGTGCTTGTAAAATTAGTTGCACTAGAATTTAAGAAAAATAAAAAAGGAATGTGTATGATAATATGTTGAAAGAATACTAAGTATATCGAAACTCGATTTGTTTGTAATTAAGTTGTATGAGAATTAGTATCTTGAAGTGTTTGAAATTGAATTGATCACCTGAAAGAAGTTAAATGTAACTACTAGACTTCAATAAAGAAATTAGTCATGCACTTCATATGTTGAGTCGCATTGCATTCACTACTATACAATTGGTGGGACAAGCGTATAATAGTGGTGGTAGACAGAACCGGTATATCATGTGAGTGGCTAGTAGGAGCCGGTAATAAACTACAAGTTTTTGATGGCTAGTAGGAGCCGGTAATAAACTACAAGTTTTTGATGGCATATAGGTGCCGGGTAAGACCTATAAAAGTGTTTCAAAAGTTGTGGCTGTAATTGGCCTGAATCCCCAACCCCGAATGAAGGGTGTAAATTCATTCAACATATGATTCCCGGAAAGTCATATGTCTTGTATGCTCACGTGATTGTTTCATTTCATATGATTGAATAATAAACTTGATTGTTAAATTTCTTCGAGTATGAATTTTTGGGATTTACTCACTAAGCCCATAGCAATACCCCTATAGATATCTGCATTTCACAACACCTATTTTTGAGCTCGAGGCCATCCGTATTCGGATACATTTTGATGTTAAAGCTTTTGGAGGAAATCTACTCAAAGACTTAGATTAGAATTCCTTTGAAATCTTCAAATTTGAAAGTTAGGAGGTTTATCACGATCCTTGGATTCAGCGGGGGAATGCCCCTAAGAAGTTATGTATCAACCTTTGATTTTTATGATAAAATTTTATTTCTGAATTCTTGTATGTTATTCTTTACCTGCTTATACTATGCTTCCCAAAAGCGTCTCCTATTACCGTGTTAGACGCCTTACATATAATACTAAGGCTTTTGCATGGCTAAGGTAGCCATTCCTAAGCCTTGATATCATATGTGGCGGACTGCCACGTTTAGGGTACCCATCGGGGCGTGACAATAACTACTTTTAAGAATACTAGTTTTCTAACTTTGATTATTTCCATTTGTTTTTGGATTTATTACTTAAGAAAATATAATTATTTTTGTTAAAATTGAGTCTTCATTATATCTATTACTTATGACCTTCATTTTTACATAAAAATTTTCATTTTACACTTTGTAAATATGTTTTCCAATATGATTACTCAAAAATCCGAATTTAGAAAATCCACTTTTTGAATGATTCATTTGGGGAAAACTTGTTTAAAACATTAAAATTTAAGGCTTTACTATATCAATTACCTAAGGACTTCATTTAACACATAAAACTTGCAATTTGCGCTCAAATACTAAGTGATTACTTATGCATCATCTCAAATTACGAATTTGACAATTGATCACTAACTCAAAATTTTTTCATTTTAATTCATTACTTGTTTAACACCTTAACTCATGCCTAAACTCATTTTAACTTGTAAAAATCATTGCTTAATGATATCTATTACCTATATACTTCATTTTTCACATAAAACATGAGTTTTGGAGTTGATACATGGGTTCTAAAAATTGGTCTTAGTTGGGATCCGAATTACAAAATTCATTTTTGGTATATCTTTTGATAAAATCTATCTAAGCTCATGAAAATCCATTCCTACATATCATATCTTATGAGCCTTTCATTTCTTAAAATAAAAACTTCATTTTTGAGTTGGAAAACATGTTTTTAAAATAGGCCTTGGCCAAAATCTGAAAATAGAATTTTTATTTTGAAAATAACTTTTGGAAATCACTTTTGATTCTTGTAAAAAGAAGCCTTGATGATATACATATATTAAGCCTTTATTTTCTTAAGTAAAATTATATTTGACACTTGGAAGTGGTTTTTAAATGGGGGTCTTGCCAAAATACGAATTTCACAATTTTGTTTGAGTTCATAACTAAGATCTATACTTAATATGAACATAAACATAAAACAAATGCACGGTAATAAGCTATAAACATCATGGATCTAAACTTCACTTATCAAAATCCTTCATTTATGGTATCTATATCCTAAGCCCTTCATTTTAAATGAAAAATACACATTTTGAAGTTGAAAAACCACTTTTCTAACTATGGGTCCATTTTCGTCCGAATTTTCAAAGTTGATTTTTGTTGAAAACAAAATAGATCTTGGGTTTCCTACAACTTTCCTACCATCATCAAGCTATAGCAAGTTGTTCATGAACATAAACAAAGATCTAATGCATCTATGAACTCAAAACTTTAGATCTAGTTTTCTAAACTAGTTTTACATGCATGAATCACTAAGATAGGACATGTGGATGCTAGATCTATGCATAAGTCATAAGGAATAACAAAAATAACAACTTAAATACAAAATCTATGGCATGAAAAAAATCAAAGCTGTAGAAAGTTAGATCTACAACATATCAACTTTAAATAAGAAAATCATTATAATACAAGATAAAAATGGAGAGAGAGTGATTCATTTTTGGCATCATCATCCTAAGCTTTTAAGCTTATGGAAGGTCATTTGATGATGCATGAAACCTTCATTACACTTTACCTATATCACCTATGGAGGCTTTGAGTTGAAGATTTGCTTAAAAATCTTTAAGAAATGTGGGTGGAAGCTAATGGAAGAGATAGGGGCAGCATGTTCATGGAAGAAGAAGAACAAGAAGAAGAAAGAAAGAGAGGAAAAAGAGAGAGAAAGCTAAAGAATGAAAAGGAAAATGAGTAAATGAAAGGGAGAGAGAAAATGAGTGTGTTAAATGAATGAAAGAGAGAAAAAAATAAAACAAGGCAGCAAATGGGAGGGGGCTGCTGTCCACGTGAAAAGAGAGGGAGGAGAGAGAGGGTTTTGATGAAATTTGACTTGAATTTGAATTGTGTAATAAATGTGTAATGTAACTTTCTTAAGAAGGAGTGGAAAAAATTAATTAATTTGGTCAAAATGGAGTAAATGAAGGACAATGACAGCCATAAAGGAGTCAAAAATTCTGCCATCAATTGTAGGATAATGTGTAGAAAGATTGAAGTGAAAATGAAGTGATATGTGTAAGATGTACTTGAAGGTATGGGTTGTAAAAGTACTTTATTAATAAATTAAATAAAATAAAATTGGAATATTTATTCCAAATATTTGTAGCAGATTTTTCATATTTAAAATTAAATAATTATTTGAATTATTTTAGTATTTTAACAAATATGTTACCGGTATGATCAAAATACGCGAATATGGCTATAATAATATTTTTATAACCCGAAAAATTCTAAAAATTATTTTATGAAAATAAAAATATTTTTAAAATATTTTTCAATTATTAAATTAATTTATTTTAGTTTTAGTATCGGGTCTTAAACAGAATCTGATCCCGTAAAGACCCGAAACGAACTAAATTTTAGAAAAACAAAATTTTCTATAACATATAAATATGTAAGCCCCGGAAAATTTCAGCAAATAATTTCAAGATGAACTTCGAAAATAAACCCTAAAAATCACTCCAAATTAAAACTGAATTTTGATAGTCCTAATTCACGAACGAATTCAGAAACTTCTTAATCTTGAGAAAATGAAAATCTTTAAACAATAAAATAAGAACTCAGTGGTCTTATTCAAAAACCACGACGTACGAAAAATTCTATATTTAACTCCGACTTATAAAAACGGTAATATAAAGGTCAAAAACAAATTATTTAAAAAGCAAATAACGATTGACTTTCGAAAATATAACTCAATTCAAGAATTCCGAAAACATTAAGAGATTTAAATACTTACAAAAATAAAATTTAAAATAAATTTCTTAAATTAAATATGTTGTATAAACATAAATATCAGTTTCCAAATTGGCAAAGGTCTAAACCGGAAAATCACCAGAAACCCTAACCGGAATACAATAGTGTAAATCCGGCAATCTAGCGCCCCTAACCCTAGAGGTCAAGATGTAGTTTAAATATGTAGAATAGCTCATAGTAATATGAGTTTGTTTTAAAATATCATATTGGTAAATTTTTGACCTATTCCGAACCCGTTCGGATACAGACTTCGAAAAGCGTGTCCCGGGGCTCGAGATATAAAAAATATACCAATAGTACCGTTAGACTCGTAATTTCATAAGATTTCTAAATATATCAGTTATATAATTTTTCGGATTATAAAAGTTATAGTTATAACTTTTTTATCGTATTTCCTTTATTACTGGTAATTGATTAGTCTTTTGCACTATTCATTTTTATTTTATTACAAAATTTTATTATTCTTATAAAGTCTTATATTTTTAGATAAATATTTTATATGTTATAGAAAATTTTGTTTTTCTAAAATTTAGTTCGTTTCGGGTCTTACGGGATCCGATTCTATTTAAGACCCGATACTAAAAATAAAATAAAATAATTTAATAATTGAAAAATATTTAAAAAATAATTATATTTTCATAAATAATTTTTAGAATTTTTCGGGTTATAAAAATATTATTTATAGCTCATATTCGCGTATTTTGATCATACAGTAACATATTTGTTAAATACTAAAATAATTCAAATAATTATTTAATTTTAATTATGAAAAATCTGCTACAATTATTTGGAATAAATTTTCCAATTTTATTTTATTTTTTTTATTTTATTAAAAAAGTACTCTTACAACCCATACTTTCAAGTACACCTTTCACACATCACTTCTTTTTCACTTCAATCTTTTTTACACTTTATTATATCAATTCATGGCAGATTTTTGACCCTATTTATGGCTGCCATTGTACTTCATTTACTCCATTTTGACCAAATTAATTATTTTTCTCACTCTTTCTTAAAGAAGCTACACATACCATTAATTACACAATTTAATTTTTAGTCAAATTTCATCAAATTTCTCTCTCCCTCACTCCACTCATTCACGTGCAGCATACATCTTTTGGCTGCCTTGGTTTTATTTTTTTTTTTCTTCTTTCCTTCATTCATTTATTACACACAATTTCTCTCTCTTTCATTTACACATTTCCCTCTTTACCATTCATTAACTTTTCTCTCTCATTTTCCTCTCTTTTCTTCTTCATATTGTTCTTGTTTCCTCAAGAACACATGCTGCCCCTATCTCTTCCATTAGCTTCTACCCACATTTCTTGAAGATTTTTAAGCAAATCTTCATCTCAAAACCTCCATAGGTGATATAGGTAAAGTGTAATGAAGGTTTCATGCATGAAATGACCTTCCATAAGCTTAAAAGCTTAGGATGATGATGCCAAAAATGAAACTCTCCTTTTCTCTACTTTTATTATCTTATATTCCAATTATTTTCTTGTTTAAAGTTGATATATATTGTAGATCTAACTTTTTATAGTTTTGATTTTGGTTTATGCCATAGATCTTGTATTTGAGTTGTTATTTTTATTATTCCTTATGATTTATGCATAGATCTAGCATCTACATATCTATCTTAGTGTTTCATGCATGTAAAACTAGTTTAGAAAACTAGATCTAAAGTTTTGAGTTCATAGATGCATTAGATTTTTTGTTTATGTTCATGAACAACTTGCTATAGCTGGATGATTGTGGGAAAGTTGTAGGAAACCCAAGATCTATTTTGTTTTCAACAAAAATCAATTTTAAAAATTCGGATGAAAATGGAACCATAGTAAGAAAAGTGGTTTTTTCAACTTCAAAATGTGTATTTTTCATTTAAAATGAAAGGCTTATGGTATAGATAACATAAATGAGTAATTTTGATGAGTAAAGTTTAGATCTATGAGTTTAAAGTTTGTTTTCATGGGTTTCATTTAGATATGTGTTCATATTATGTGTAGATCTTAGATTGGAACTTGAACAAAAATAGTGAAATTCGTATTTTGGCAAGACTAATATTTAAAAACCATTTTCCAAGTGTCAAAATGTAATTTTTACTTAAGAAAATGAAGGCTTAATATATGTATATCATCAAGACTTCTTTTTACAAGAATCAAAAGTGATTTTCAAAAGTTATTTTCAAAATAAAAATTCTATTTTCGGATTTTGGCCAAAGCCTATTTTAAAAACATGTTTACCAACTCAAAAATGAAGTTTTTATTTAAGAAATGAAGGGCTCTTAGGATAGGATATGTAAGGAATGGATTTTCATGAGCCTAGATAGATTTTATCAAAAGATGTAACCAAAAATGAATTTTGTAAATTCGGATCCCAACAAAGACCAATTTTTAGAACCCATGTATCAACTCCAAAACTCGTTTTATGTGAAAAATGAAGTATATAGGTGATAGATATCATTAAGCAATGATTTTTACAAGTTAAAATGAGTTTAGGCATGAGTAATGTGTAAAACAAGTAGTGGAATTAAAATGGAAAATTTTGAGATAGTAATCAAATTCTTAAATTCGTAATTTGAGATGAGGCATATGTAATCACTTAGTATTTGAGCTCAAATTGCAAGTTTTATGTGCTAAATGAAGTCCTTAGTGATTATGTATGATTGAGCCCTAATTTTCTAACTATCAAATGATTTTTACTTAAAGAAATCACTCAAAAACATTACTTACAAAAAAATTCGGATTTTGGAATGGACCAATTTTAAAAACATGTTTACAAAGTGTAAAATGAAAATTTTTATGTGGAAATGAAGGTCATAAGTAGTATATATAAATAGACTCATTTTAACAAAAATAATTATATTTTCTTAAGTAATAAATCCAAAACAAATGGAAATGATCAAAGTTAGAAAACTAGACTTTTCATAAGTAATTGTTTATTATGGTCTTGTAAAATAAAAAAAAAAAAGTTATAAAATTTCCTTTTAGCAAAAGTCATTAATATCACGCCTACATTAAGCTCATCTCATGTCATTCATATTAGGAAATCATTCATATTGCATGTATAGCTAATCTATATAATAGAAACATTACAAACATTTACAAAACTAATTTTCGGAAATTGAAATTGTTGCTGCCCTAATCTGATCCGAACATTTTGAAGCTTCAAAGTTTTCAAAACTTGAAAATAAAATTACAAATAGATAGATCTTTCGAAGTAGATAGAAATCGATATATAATTTGCGAGATTCCGAGTTAAAATGACCAAGTTATGGCCGTTTTAAGTTAGAATTCCCGCTTAGGACGAGAATTACGAATTTGATAATTTGAATAAGATCGCTTAGATTTGTTTGAGTTGAAATACTTATTAGAGTATTTCTTCCTTTTTAGGAGATCCCGAGATCGACGATTCTCTGCCACGAATTACTACTACTAGAAGACCGGTGATCCAATGGCCGAGTGAGTTTTCTCTTGTTTTGTTACCTTGATTGTGAATGTAGTTAGTTGCATTAGAATTATAGGAATAAGATAAAAATCGATATGAATGGGGATGGGATATATGATGAGACTGTGATGAATGTATGCCAAAGAATACTAAAGCATATCGAAACCATGATTCGATTGGATAAGTGCACTGCTCATATTATTTCTGTTATATGTATGATATTGATTGGTCACTTTAAAGAATGTATAAATATTTTTGACCTAAGAAAAAAAATTAAATTGGTCATGCATCGCATCGGACATATTGCATTTGGTAGCATGCTACTGCTACGCAGGTCGATCGGTATGGTCCGTGATGACACGTTTGGATAACGAGCCCGGTGCCAGAGCTCATTCAGGGGTACTAAGGCGCATGTGGATGCATTCTTGGATGAGCCTAGCCGAGTCGAGTGCTAAGAGCCGAGAGCTTAGGGACTAGATGCGGTCGTGTAGACTCAATACCATTCCTAACCCAAGATAAGGAGGGTGTAAATCCGTTTTGTGTGTGGGTTCCGGATACCCATGCATAATTGCTTGCTCACGTGTTTGCTCATGCATAGCATATGATTGACTAATACTTGCTTGTTATGGTACGGAATTAAGGGAATTCTCACTAAGCTAGTGTAGCTTATACCCCAATAGTTGTTTAAATGAACAGGTTATCTCAAGAATGCAAGGTGGGGACCGAATTGGTTGGAGCCAGGAATGACTTTGGGATTTCGGTAAAGAATATGAATGTTTGAAGTTATCTGCTAGTTTTATGATTTGTCTTGTAATAGTTTATGTAGGGAAGTCTGCGGATGAATGTAATTGGAGTTGAATGATTTGTATTTTGAAGTGTAGTGATTCGTATATGAAGTGTAGGGATTGTATCTGAAGTTTAGTAAATTTGTATTTCCTTTACATTGTTACTCAATTGTATCAACATAAAATGTATCATTCCGATGTGTCTCCTTTATGTGTTAGACGCCTTGTACATAGTGTGGAAGCCTTCGCGTGACCGAGGTGGTCATTCTTAGGCTTTAATATTGTGTACGGCGGACTGCCACGTTTAGGGTACCCTTCGGGGCGTGACAAAATATTTATCTAAAAATATAAGGCTTTATAAGAATAATAAAATTTTGTAATGAAATAAAAATGAATAGTGCAAAAGACTGATCAATTACCGGTAATAATGGAAATACGATAAAAATGTTATAACTGTAACTTTTATAACTCGAAAAATTATATAACTGATATATTTAGAAATCTCATGAAATTACGAGTCTAACGGTACTATTGGTATATTTTTGATATCTCGAGTCTCGGGACACACTTTTCGAAGTCTGTATACGAACGGGTTCGAAATAGGTCAAAAATTTACCAATCTGATATTTTTAAACAAACTCATATTACTATGAGCTATTCTACATATTTAGCTACGCCTCGATCTCTAGGGTTAGGGGCACTAAGTTGTCGGACTTAGGCTATTGCATTCCGATTAGGGTTTCCGGGTGGTTTTCCGGTTTAGATCTTTACCAATTTGGAAACTGATATTTTATGTTTATACAACGTATTTAATTTGAGAAATTTATTTTACATTTTATTTTTGTAAGTATTTAATATCTTTTAATGTTTTCGGAATTCTTGGATTGGGTTTCATTTTCGAAAGTTAATCGTTATTTACTTTTTAATAATTTGATTTTGGGTTCTATATTAGCCATTTTTACAAGTCGGGGTTACGTATAGAGTTTGTCGTACGTAATGGTTTTGGAATTGAAGTATGTTGAGTTCTTAATTTATTTTTAAGGATTCTTATTTTTCTCAAGTTTTGGAAATTTCTAGATTCGCTCGTGTTTTTGGACTAGTTGAAATTTGGTTTAATTTGGAGTGATTTTTAGGGTTTATTTTCGAAGTTCATCTTGAAATTATTTATTGAAATTTTCCGGGCTTACATCCTCCCCACCTTAAAGAAAGTTTTGTCCGCAAAACTTGTTATGTATATCGTTTGTCAGAAAAGATTACGAATTTGAGTTATATTTCTAGCACCGGTTTATGCTTTGGTTTGTATCATTTCTAAATTTTGATGATAGATATTTTATGAAATATAGCACATACA
Source organism: Combretum micranthum (assembly GCA_024138025.1). NCBI lineage: Eukaryota > Viridiplantae > Streptophyta > Magnoliopsida > Myrtales > Combretaceae > Combretum > Combretum micranthum. Next base: position 19,722 of record JAMXBD010002081.1, on the reverse strand, counting down.
ATTTATAAGATTTGGCTTAGCGATTCCAACCTTCACTTACACGACTCTTTTGGAAAACACACGGACTTGACTCGAGACCACAGACGACTCGACTCGACCGACACTAGACACTCATGACAACACGACCTTTCATGACTCGATTACTTGACCAACGAAGGTTGTGGATTCGCTCTCCATTCTTATGTAGCTGTATATACATATTGTGCTTTATGATTCATATTTCCTTAAACAATATGGTCATCATCGTTTTAAATTCTTATCATGATCATCTTGATGGGATTGAAATCAAGAGATCTCATTGCTTTATTATAATTATTACTTGTGAAGATCTTATGGAGTTTGGTAATTGAGATTTGATCTGAAATTTTAACTTTTGTAACGTCGTCATAGATTTCGATCTTTCAAAGTTCTTTATTCAAAAGTTGTATGAGGATTGCTTGGAATTCGTTAAATTAATCGAGTTTTGTTTTAGTTTCCATCATTGGCTCATTCTAGCTTTTAATGGTCTCGGGCTTTCCTATTTTAGTCTAGCCATTTAATCAAGGTATTTCTAACAACCTATCTCTTTGATTCTATTGACAGGAAAGAATATGCGGTAGTCTAAGGGTATAGCGCTAACCTGATACCGAGTTGCATATTTGATCCTCGCTTCCTCCATGGCAAAGGATCCAGCTCCTCATCACTAGCTTCTTCATACACTCCATATGTGAGGGTTGTGGACTAGATTTCGGATGTAGTTGTTCTTGAAGAACCTCGATTCCTTTTTCCTTTGTTGCTTTTGTTCCTATTACATCTCCTCCTCTTTTTCTTGGTTGATCCAGCGAAGCAACACGCAAGTTATCCCGTTCAGGGCATGTTTTAGCTAAATGTCCCGTTTTTGAGCAAAGAAAGCATGCGTTGGTCGTCTTTTTGGACACTTCTCAACTTTGTGACTGGGGTCCCCACAGAGGTAACACTTGGATTGAAGTCGTGGACACCGTATAGGGTAATGCTGTCCCTTACATTTCCAACATTGTAGCTTATCCAATATTATGTCTTCTTCCTTGTTTGGGTCATCATCCAAGGGAAGTGTTCTGACATTTTGACTCGGGGTCATTGCAACATAGAACTCCATTTCCTTATTACTTCTTTCTTGCCTCCTCCTTTGAGCATTTTCTATTATCCGTGCTCTTTCTAGCAATCCTTGATAACTCCTGATATCAAATTCCTCCAATCGAGTCCGAAGGTCTTCTTTTAAACCATTCAAAAACACTTGTCTTTTGAGTTCCTCACTTTGTTTATATGATTCCGGAGCATATTGCAACAATCTACTGAACTCGGTTTCATACTCCACACTACATCTCCTTGTGAGATATTGAGGAAATCTGCACTGTACTGGACTCTTAAGCTCATGGGGAAATATTTATCCAAAAACTCATATTTAAACATCTCCCATGTAACTGGAGGCGTCAACTCTCTTTCCTTAGATTCCCACCATACTCGGCATGTAAGCGAGCATATAGGTTCCATAATTGACTCTCAGACGGTGGGTACTTCAAAAGCATTAAAGGACCTCTCAATGTGTGCCAACCAATCCTCTGCCTCATCTGGTTTTCCAAAAACTCCGTCGAAATACTGGTTACACTTTATGAAGCATGGTAAGAGACTTTGGTGGTATTGAGGTGATGGGGGCATCATCTTGTTTCTTGCTCATATCTCACAGGTGTAGACGTTGAACTGACTTGAGTCTGTTGCATGTAGCTTCTTATCTGACTAGTAGCCGTTCAATCTCTATTGAAGCATTTCCCCTTGGTTAGGTGGTTCGGTATCGCTTGGTTCTCGGGTCCTAAAGGAGTCATGACGGGTTCTTGTTGTGTTGGGTATGTCTCCTACAATTTTATTAAGCTCGGTGAGAATTCTAAATCTTTTATTACGTCTTAAAGCGTTAAAAGAACTTAAGGAAGCTTATCGGAAATACAGAACACGAAATGCGGAAATAAAAACATATATAAGAAATATGAAATTCCATTGAAATAAAAATCAATAATAAGAACTTCATATATCCAAACGAAATACATGAAATCAAGAGAAGATGTAAATTTCCATTACAAAAGTTCAAAGAAAGGATGCAAAACATACATTGGAATTAATTCATGAACTAGATGATAAACACAAATTGGTTTACATTTTCAAAACATTTTTGTTCTTTTCAAAAAGTTTTTGCTCCTAACGCTCAACACGAGAGATCTATTGATATTTCTAGAGATGACTTCTTCCAAACAAGGAGAGCTGTCCATTTTAATTCTTTGGGGGCATCTACTCGCCCGGTGTCCCGGTTGTTTGCAGATGAAGCACTTTAGGGTTTTTTTCCTGGACAGTCCATAATCTTATGCTCGGGATCTCCACAAGGTAACACTTGCTTTAACTGTGGACACTGTCTTAGATGATGACTTCTTTGCACTTCCAACAAGTGATCTTACGCTCTTAAAAGGTTCATTCTTAACAGTTAGGCTAGTTGTCTTATACCTTCTGACTTTGGAGCTTGGACTAGCCATAACAGAAGGAGTCTCAATTCCTTGCATTGTCACTTGGTGGGGTCCTTCCACGAACCGGCACATTCCTAATAAGCACTTGTTGCAAGAGGAGCTTTTGTGTATCCACCAAAGACCCTAGAAGGTCTATGACTTGTTGCATTGGATCTTGTGGTGGTGGAGTGTCTCTCACTTGTTGTTCGTCGGGAAAGTTAGTCGACTGTTGCATGTCCTCCTTAGGTAGTCTCCTAGAAACAAGACGAAACGGTCACATTAGCCTAATTATACCACTCACAAGTTGCTTATGGTTTAGAAAAAGAATTATAACTTTTTATTTTCTTTAAACCATTTTATTTAGAAAAACGGTGAAAGCACGCAATTAATCCTTCCCACCTAGTGGTCTCCTAGGTCAAAGGGGAAATCTACCATTTTCTATTATCGGTTTGAACCAAAGGTCGGGTAGGGTCACTTATTCTTGTATTTTGCACTTGCTAGAATAGATTCGATCATCCCATCTGATATTTTCAATCTTCCTTCCTCATATCTATTTCTGTGTTCTCCAAAAGTCTCTAAGATGGAATTCAAATCCTTAACAATAAAAAATCACATCTTAAGGGTCAGACAGCTAAATCTAGTTTCTCCTTTACTTAAAGGTTATCTAACACTCGCCTATCGATTCCTAAGATCGTATCTTAACATCCTGTTCTCATCAAATCTTCCCACTTAATTCCCAAAACCTTGTCGCTCTGATACCAACTAAACTGTCACGCCCCGAAGGGTACCCTAAACGTGGCAGTCCGCCGTACACAATATTAAAGCCTAAGAATGACCACCTCAGTCACGCGAAGGCTTTCATACTATGTACAAGGCGTCTAACACATAGAGGAGACTCATCGGAGTAATACATTTTACGTTGATATAGCTGAAGTAACAATGTAAAGGAATTACAAATTTACTATACTTCAGATACAATTCACTATACTTCATAATACAAATAATTAAACTTCAATTACACTTCATCAAAAGGTTCTACTACGTAAAACTATTACAAGGCAAAAAAAAATTAAACTAGCTGGTAACTTCAAATATTCGTGTTCCTTGCCGAAATCTCGGAGTCACTCCCGGCTCCAACCAATTCGGTCCCCACTTTGCACTCTTGAAATAACCTGCTCATTTAAACAACTATTGGGGTATAAGCTACACTAGCTTAGTGAGAATTCCCTTAGTTCGTACCATAACAAACAAGTTATAATCATTCATATGCTATGCATGAACAAACACGTGAGTCAAGCAATTATGCATGGGTATCCGGAACCTACACAGAACGGATTTACGCCCTCCGTATCTTGGGTTAGGAATGGTATTGAGTCTACACGACCGCACTAGTCCCCAAGCCCTCGCTCTTAGCACTGACTCGGCTAGGCTCATCCAAGAATGCATCCACATGCGCCTTAGTACCCCTGAATGAGCTCTGGCACCGGGTTCGTTATCCAAACGAATCATCCACGGACCATACCGATCAACCTGCGTAGGAGTAGCATGCTACCAAATGCAATATGTCCAATGCGATGCATGACCAATTTAATTTTTGCTTAGGTCACAAATATTTATACATTCCTTAGAGTGACCAACCAATATCACACATATAAAAAATAATATGAACGGCAGTTATTCAATCAAATCGTGGTTTCGATATGCTTTAGTATTCTTTGGCATACATTCATCACAGTCTCATCATATCTCCCATCCCCATTCATATCGATTTTTATCTTGTTCCTATAATTCTAATGCAACTAACTACAAGCACAATCAAGGTAACAAAGCAAGGAAAAACTCACTCGGCCATTGGATCTCCGTCTTCTAGTAATAATAATTCGATGGCAAGGAATCGTCGATCTCGGGATCTCCTAAAAAGGAAGAAATACTCTAATAAGTATTTCAACTCAAACTAATCTAAACGATCTTATACGAATTTCAAATTCGTAATTCTCGTCCTAAGCGGGAATTCCAACTTAAAACGGCCATAACTTGGTCATTTTAACTCGGAATCTCGCAAATTATATATCGATTTCTATCTACTTCGAAAGATCTATCTATTTCTAATATTATATTTAAGTTTGAAAAAATTGAAGCTTCGAAAAGGTTAGATCAGATTAGGGCAGCAACAATTTCAATTTCCGAAAAATAGTTTTGTAAGAGTTAATGTTCCTACTATAGAAATTGGCTATACATGCAATATGAATGATTTCCTAACATGAATGACATGAGATGAGCTTAATGTAGTGCCTTGATGATTCTTGCTAAAAGAAATTTCATAACTCCTTATATTACAAGACTTCAAGGATAACTACTTTTAAGAATACTAGTTTCCTAACTTTGATTATTTCCATTTGTTTTGGATTTATTACTTAAGAAAATAATTATTTTTGTTAAAATCGAGTCTTCATTATATCTATTACTTATGACCTTCATTTCTACATAAAAATTTTCATTTTACACTTTGTAAATATTTCTAAATGATTTACTCAAAAATCCGAATTTTAGAAAATCCACTTTTTGAATGATTCATTTGGGGAAAACTTGTTTAAAACATTAAAATTTAAGGCTTTACTATATCAATTACCTAAGGACTTCATTTAACACATAAAATTTGCAATTTGAGCTCAAATACTAAGTGATTACTTATGCATCATCTCAAATTACGAATTTGACAATTGATCACTAACTCAAAATTTTTCATTTTAATTCCATTACTTGTTTAACACCTACTCATGCCTAAACTCATTTTAACTTGTAAAAATCATTGCTTAATGATATCTATACCTATATACTTCATTTTCACATAAAACATGAGTTTTGAGTTGATACATGGGTTCTAAAATTGGTCTTAGTTGGGATCCGAATTTACAAAATTCATTTTTGGTTATATCTTTTGATAAAATCTATCTAAGCTCATGAAAATCCATTCCTTACATGTCATATCTTATGAGCCTTTCATTTCTTAAATAAAAACTTCATTTTTGAGTTGGAAAACATGTTTTTAAAATAGGCCTTGGCCAAAATCCGAAAATAGAATTTTTATTTTGAAAATAACTTTTGGAAATCACTTTTGATTCTTGTAAAAAGAAGCTTGATGATATACATATATAAGCCTTCATTTTCATAAGTAAAAATTACATTTTGACACTTGGAAAGTGGTTTTTAAATGGGGGTCTTGCCAAAATACGAATTTCACAATTTTTGTTTAAGTTCATAACTAAGATCTATACTTAATATGAACATAACATAAAACAAATGCACGGTAATAAGCTATAAATATCATGGATCTAAACTTCACTTATCAAAATCCTTCATTTATGGTATCTATACCCTAAGCCCTTCATTTTAAATGAAAAATACATATTTTGAAGTTGAAAAACCACTTTTCTAACTATGGGTCCATTTTCATCCGAATTTTCAAAGTTGATTTTTTTGAAAACAAAATAGATCTTGGGTTTCCTACAACTTTCCTACCATCATCAAGCTATAGCAAGTTGTTCATGAACATAAACAAAGATCTAATGCATCTATGAACTCAAAACTTTAGATCTAGTTTTCTAAACTAGTTTTACATGCATGAATCACTAAGATAGACATGTGGATGCTAGATCTATGCATAAGTCATAAGGAATAACAAAAATAACAACTTAAATACAAAATCTATGGCATGAACAAAAATCAAAGCTGTAGAAAGTTAGATCTACAACATATATCAACTTTAAACAAGAAAATCATTATAATACAAGATAATAAAAATGGAGAAGAGAGTGATTCATTTTTGGCATCATCATCCTAAGCTTTTAAGCTTATGGAAGGTCATTTGATGCATGAAACCTTCTTTACACTTTACCTATATCATCTATGGAGGCTTTGAGATGAAGATTTGCTTAAAAATCTTCAAGAAATGTGGGTGGAAGCTAATGGAAGAGATAGGGGCAGCATGTTCATGGAGAAAAAGAACAAGAAGAAGAAAGAAGAGAGGAAAAAGAGAGAGAAAAGCTAAAGAATGAAAAAGGAAAATGAGTAAATGAAAGGGAGAGAGAAAATGAGTGTTTAAATGAATGAAAGAGAGAAAAAAAAAATAAAACAAGGCAGCAAATGGGAGGGGGCTGCTGTCCACTTGAAAAGAGAGGGAGAGAGAGGGGTTGATGAAATTTGACTTGAATTTGAATTGTGTAATAAATGTGTAATGTAACTTCTTAAGAAGGAGTGGAAAAATAATTAATTTGGTCAAAATGGATAAATGAAGGACAATGACAGCCATAAAGGAGTCAAAAATTCTGCCATCAATTGTGGGATAATGTGTAGAAAGATTAAAATGAAAATGAAGTGATATGTGTAAGGTGTACTTGAAGGTATGGGTTGTAAAAGTACTTTATTAATAAATTAAAATAAAATAAAATTGGAAAATTTATTCCAAATATTTGTAGCAGATTTTTCATATTTAAAATTAAATAATTATTTGAATTATTTTAGTATTTTAACAAATATGTTACCGGTATGATCAAAATACGCGAATATGGACTATAAATAAAATTTTTATAACCCGAAAAATTCTAAAAAATTATTTTATGAAAATAAAAATATTTTTAAAATATTTTCCAATTATTAAATTAATTTATTTTATTTTTAGTATTGGGTCTTAAACAGAATCTGATCCCGTAAAGACCCGAAACAAACTAAATTTTAGAAAAAAAAATTTTCTATAACATATAAAAATTTATCTAAAAATATAAGGCTTTATAAGAATAATAAAATTTTGTAATGAAATAAAAATGAATAGTGCAAAAGACTGATCAATTACCGGTAATAATAGAAATACGATAAAAAGGTTATAACTGTAACTTTTATAACCCGAAAAATTATATAACTGATATATTTAAAATTCTCATGAAATTACGAGTCTAACGGTACTATTGGTATATTTTTGATATCTCGAGTCTCGAGACGCGCTTTTCGAAGTCTGTGTCCAATATGATATTTTTAAACAAACTCATATTACTATGAGCTATTCTACATATTTAGCTACGCCTCGGTCCTAGGTTAGGGGCACTAGAGTTGCCGGACTTAGGCTATTGCATTCCGATTAGGGTTTCCGGTTTAGATCTTTACTAATTTGGAAACTGATATTTTATGTTTATACAATATTTAATTTGAGAAATTTATTTTACATTTTATTTTTGTAAGTATTTAATATCTTTTAACGTTTTCGGAATTCTTGGATTGGGTTTCATTTTCGAAAGTTAATCGTTATTTACTTTTTAATAATTTGATTTTGGGGTTCTATATTACCCATTTTTATAAGTCGGGGTTACGTATAGAGTTTGTCGTACGTAATGGTTTTGGAATTGAAGTATGTTGAGTTCTTATTTTATTTTTAAGGATTCTTATTTTTCTCAAGTTTTGGAAATTTCTAGATTCGCTCGTGTTTTTGGACTAGTTGAAATTTGGTTTTAATTTGGAGTGATTTTTAGGGTTTATTTTCGAAGTTCATCTTGAAATTATTTATTGAAATTTTCCGGGGCTTACACTTGTAATTGTTGTTTTATCCAAAGAATTTGTGCACAACAATTTCCAATTGAGACATATTCAGCTTCTGTTGTAGATAAAGCAACTGAATTTTGTTTCTTGGAAGACCAAGAAATTAATTTGTTTCCCAAAAATTGACAAGTTCCAGAAGTACTTTTTCTATCAATTTTACATCCTGCATAATCAGCATTTGAATATCCTATTAATTCAAAATTTTCATTTTTAGGATACCAAATTCCTAATTTTGCAGTACTAGCAATATACTTGAAAATTCTTTTGACAGCTTTTAAATGAGTTTCAGTATGACTACTTTGAAATCTTGCACAAATACATACAGAAAACAATATATCTGGCCTAGATGCAGTCAAATACAAAAGAGAACCAATTAAACTTCTATAAAGTTTTTCATTAATTTTCTTACCTTTGGAATCACTATAACTTTAAGATGAACTCATTGGTGTAGCAGCTTCTTTGAATTCTCAAACCTAAACTTTTTCAGAATTTGTTTGGTATATTTCGCTTGACGAATGAAGATTCCATCATTTTTTGCTTGACTTTAATCCCAAAAAGAAATTTAATTCTCCCACCATGGACATTTCAAATTCAGCCTGCATAAGCTTTACAAATTCTTAACAATATTTTTCATTAGTAGATCCAAAAATTATCATCAACATATATTTGCACAACAATTATATCATCATGTAATATTTTAAAAATAAAGTAGTGTCAATAGTACCTCTTTGATATCCACTAGTTATAAGATATTCACTAAGTCTCTCATACCATGCTCTTGGTGCTTTTTTAATCCATACAAAGCTTTCTTAATTTAAAAACATGATCAAGTTTAAATGTATCTTCAAATCCAGGTGGTTGTTCAACATACACTCTTCTTTAATATAACCATTCAAAAATGAACTTTTTACTTCCATTTGAAATAATTTAAAATTTTTATAACATGCAAAAGCTAGCAATAATCTTATTGCTTCCAATCTAGCAACTGGTGCATAAGTTTCATCATAGTCTATTCCTTCTTCTTGAGAATATCCTTTAGCTACAAGCCTTGCTTTATTTCTAACAATTTTACCATTTTCATCCAATTTATTCTGATATACCTATTTAGTTCCTATAATTGATTTGTCTTCAGGTCTAGGAACTAAATTCCAAACATTATTTCTTTGAAATTGATTAAGTTCCTCATGCATAGCATTTATCCAATTTTCATCATTCAATGCTTCATCCATGTTACTTGGTTCTATTTCAGATATCAAAGCAAAATTTTCAAGCTCTTGTAACTAGATCTAGTTCTAGTTCCACATTCAATATCACCAATAATTAAACTCGGTGGATGTGAAGATTTATATTTCCAAGCCTTTGAACTTTCAGGATTATCAAGATTTAACTTTAGGTTACCTTTGGCCTTACCTTCGCCTTACCTTCTTCCTTAGCAGATCCTTGTAGAATTTCGTTATTATATATATCAGCTGTATCAACCTTCTTCTCATTTACATCATTAGTTTTATTCTCAAAAGCAAGTACATCATCATCATCAAAACATCTTTTACATCAATAAACCTTACATTTATGGATTCTTCAACTATTTTTTGTTTTGTTAAACACACGATATGCTTTACTATTTTATGAATATCCAAGAAAAATTGCTTTATCTGATCTTTCATCAAATTTTCCAAGGTTATGTGCATTCTTTTTCACAAAACATGTACAACCAAACACATGAAAGTATGAAATGGATGGTTTTCTACCACGAAATAATATAAGATGTTTTTGTAGTATGAGGTCTAATGTATACTCTATTCATGATATAGTGCAGTTGCAACAGCTTCAGCCCAAAAATGTTTAGCTATTTTACTTTCATTCAACATAGAACGTGTCATCTCTTGTATTGTTCTATTCTTTCTTTCAACTACTCCATTTTGTTGAGGTGTATATGGAGCAGAAAAGTTATGTTGTATTCCATGTTCTTCACAAAAAGATATAAATGATGCATTATCAAATTCTGTACCATGATCAGTTCTTAAAGAAACAATGGAAAGACCTTTTTCATTTTGTATTTGTTTAGCAAATCTTTGAAAAATCTCAAAAGTTTCTGATTTATGCTTTAAAAAGAACACCCATGTATATCTTGAAAAATCATCCACTATTACAAGACCATATTTGCTTCCTCCTAGACTCAATGTTCTAGTAGGTCCAAATAAGTCAAGATGTAAAAGTTCAAGTGGTCTTTTAGTTGACATTAAATTGATGCTTTTGTGTGAAATTGAGACCATTTTATTCTTTAAACAAGTTGAACATTTAATATCATGCTTTATATTGATTTTGGGTAAACCAACAACAATATTCTTTTTAGATAATTTTTCCAAGTGATTGAAATTCACATGTCCTAGTTTTTTGTGCCATACATAAATGCTATCATTCATAGTCAAAAAGCAACATTCAACATTCATATCAGATGGAGTAATTAAATATACATTTCTTTTTCTATATCCTTCAAATAATTTAATTCCATCGGAATTATATGCAAAACATTTGTTTTTCTCAAAATTCATTTGATAGCCTTTATCACATAATTGACTTATGCTTAAAAGATTGTGTTTTAATCCTTTGACCAAAGAAACATTTTCAATCATATATGGGGGATAACCAATTGTACCTGTTCCAATGATTTTACCACGGCTGTCATCACCAAATCTTACATACCTTTTTCTTTCCAAACTATGCTTGTGAACAAGGAAGGATCTCCAGTCATATGGCCTGAACATCCACTATCCAAGTACCATGTTCCTTTTATTTTTGCTCCTTGTTCCTGCAAATGAAAATAAGGTGATCAAACCTTTTTAGGAACCCAAGCAAACTTGGGTCCTTGATAAGTCAAGCTCGTCTTATCTTGTTTCTTAACTTGATGTGTACTGAGCTTGTTTCTTTTGTAGAAACAATATTTTTCAATATGACCTATTTTATTACAAAAAGAGCATGCATATGGATGTATGTAATACCTTTGATTCGATTTTTGATAATAATTTTGTTTTGAATAATTATTAGACTCATACCTGTACCCTCTGCTATACCTTCTGATAGGGTATTTTTGAGGAGCAAACTTTCTGACATTCCCCTGCCGTAGCTGTTCTTAATGTTTTTAAGAGGATGAACAGTGTTTTCGTCATTTCTAGATCTCTAGGGCTTTAACAAAAGTTGCCTTTTTCACATTATTTGAAGAACTCCCAGATTCGTATCCAATCCCAAACTTTATACAAGAAGGTCTTTGACTATTGATTAACATATTTAATTTCTTATCACTCTCATTAAATTTGTTGAACGTGTTCTTGATAGATTGTGACAGATCTTCTACTCGACCATTCAGTTCTTTGATTTCGTTTTTTAGGACATCGTTTTCTTTTCTTAAAGCATCAGTTTTGACAAACAACTTCTCATTATCGTTCTTTAGCATGTCATTCTCATCAATAATCAATTTATTAGTCTGACGCAAGACATCCTTCTCGTTCTTTAACGCCTTATTCTCAATATCTAACTTAGATATCTTTGAATCAGCCTTTTTAAGTGCTCTAAGTAACTTTTTCATTTCAGAATACATATCGGTTTCATTTAGTTCTTCCTCAAATCAGTACTTACCTCGGAAGCTGCCATAAGACACAAGTTGACTTCTTCTTCATTCTCACTTTCACTTTAATTCACTCTCTGATGCGTCCAGATTACTCCATGTAGCCATCATTGCGCGATTTTTCTTTTTGAGTTTCTTCATCTTCTTCTTTAGAATCGGACATTCATATTTAATATGGCCTGGTTGCTTGCATTCATAGCAAACAATTTCCTTCTTTTCCTTCTTTTCCTCCTTTTCCTTGAAGTTCTTCCTTGAACCAAACTTGTTAGCTTTATTGAAATTTATAAATTTTTTACCTCTAAAGAACTTGTTCAGTCTTCTTGCAAGCATGCCAATGTTTTCTTCAATGTTGTCATCATCGGAATCGGTTTCATCATTTATGACTTTTCTTGCTTTGAATGATATTGCTCTTGAACTTCCTTTTGCTTCCTCAGTTTGTGTTGATGTGTGACTCATAGGCTAGTAATTTCTCCCTTAGTTGACTAAGAGTTAGCTTGTTCAGGTCTTGGGCTTCTTCAATTGCTGTCTTTTTAGCATCCCATGACTTTGGCAATATTTTGAGTATCATCCTGACTAAATCAGAATCATCCATTTTCTTTCCAAGAGAGGTTAGTTCATTTGTTACAGCAGTAAAACGATTAAAAGCATCTTTTATTTTCTCATCAGGTTTAATCTTAAATAATTCATATTGTTGTAACAAGGAATTAATCTTTGTTTCCTTAATAGTATTAGTTCCTTCATAGGTTTTGGACAAGGTATCCCAAATGTCTTTTGCAGTTTCACAAGAAGAAATTAAATTAAATTCAGAAGGAGCTATAGTGGTGAGTAAAAGATTCTTAGCCTTATTATTCTTCTCAATGAGCTTTAGTTCGTCATCATTGAAGTTGGCATCATGATCATCATGTTACTTATGGATCTCCAAAAGCAATTACTTGCCAAGAACCATAGTCATTAGCTTTTATATAAGTGGACATACGCATTTTCCAATAGAGATAGTTTGTTCCATCAAAATATAGAGCTCGGTTAATAGCAATATTGTTATTAGCCATTTGTAAAGATCACTTAAGAAAAGTATAAGAACACTGCCTGATACCAATTGTTGGTCTCGAAAAGATAACCAAGAGAGGGGGGGGGGTGGGGGGTGGGGGTCGAGGGGAGGATGTGGTGGTGAATTGGTTATAAAATTTACTTTTCAAAATTTAAAAACAGATTTCACACCACTTGGTTATTCAACTAAAATGGATTTAAAACTTTCTTGAAACAAATCTTAACAAAAAAAGCTTTAAACAAAAATTCGGATCAAAAGTGAATCAAGGCTTTCACACTTAGAAACCTTCTGCTTAACTCTCTGAGTAAGAAAAATATGAATGATTTACCCTCTGATTAACCTTCTGAGTAAATATCACATATATAAAACATAAACAATTAAACATGAAAATAAAGAGATAAGGAGAAGAGATTGCAAATCGATGTATAGAGGTTCCACCTTGTGCGTCAATCCTCTCTTCTAGCTCCAAGCCAGGGTCTCGGTACTCCTCACCGGTTGTGTTCCACTATCCAATCAAACCAATGAAGTTACAAGAAGTATTTGCCAAACTTTTAGCTACAATTCACTTAGCTTGATTCTCACAAACAATCAATCAACTAAGCCTACTTGTAACTCTCAACTCACAAAAAATAAAATCAAATCACGAGGAATGTAAGAATTTAATTTCCTCAAGTATTTGCTCAATGAACAGTAAAATTAAAATATGACAGTTTTCGAATGCTTTGAACTTTTTGAGTTTTTCGTGTTTTGTTGTTCTATTGTTCTATATTCCTTCTGCCTCGCTCTCTTTCTTTTTATTTTAGATACTGCAACGGTTAGAAGCACAATTGGATCAACTTTGCCAAATTTCTCGCACGTAGGACGAGTTTTTCAATTTCCGAGATATCTGCTTCAATTTATCTATCAATTGACTCAATTTGAATTTGAGTACTTGAATTTATCTTAGTAATCCAGCATCAGATGATGATTCGAATATGTTACAACTAATATTATCTCTAAGCTGAAATTTCGGACTTGAACTTGACCGTTGTTGAATCACTGCTCGTCATTTACTGTTCATGCTCATCTTCCTTCTTTGCGTGAATAATTTAGACACAATCCATAAAATTCTAACCTTGTAAATTCTTCACACTAACTTTCTCTTCAAAATAATTTTATTCTTGATAAAATAAAAATCAGTTTGAGCTTTCCGAATTGAACTTGTATTTCCTTCAACAGAATTTTCGTGTTCCTTCAACTAATTTTAAATTCTAAAATAAATCTTGTGGATTTAATCCAACTTTGTGGAACACATTGAGTATAACACCTAATTTATACTCAACATTTGGAGCTAGGTCTTCAAAATCTAAATCGCGTTTGAAAAACACTTGATTTTTGTGCAGTTCATATACCTTCTAAGTTTCCCTCTGAGTACTAAAAGCAACACTGTAAATCTTGTACGTACCTTCTGAGTAACCTTCTGAAGAGTTACTTTCTCTATGTCTAAGTCTCTGAGTTACCTTCTGATGTATTATCATACTTAAATAAAGAACTTTCAATCTTCTGATAGACTTTCTGATATGATTCTATATTATTAACATTCATTGCTGCACACTTAAACAAATCATATGAGAAACATTTAACTCTTTTTGTTATCATCAAAATCATCTCTTGAGAGAAATCAACATTATCTTTCATTAAAAATCAGTTAAGCTACAAGCACACATAATGTAATAAGAGTAAGTTACTCACCTGCTCATACTAGCTAGTCGCAATAGTCAGCTGGAAAATTTTCTATAATTTCAAAATCACCCATTGAGATGAATAAAATATTAATCAATAAAACAAAAAATAGAACTAAACTCCTATGAGTGTCTAAGTATCCTACATTGGTATTTGGTTTTCTTTCTATTACTTTATTGGTCCTTTAATGGTCTTTTGATAATCAATTATTATTTGATATTTATTTTCATTTTGTCTTTCTTGATCTTATTTGATATTTATATATATTCTTATTGGGTATTCGAAAATTTGGTATTTAGTAGGCTTGTATTTTTATTATTATTATTATTATTATTATTATTGTTAATTTTATATCATTCCTTATCTGACCCATTATAGTAACTCGTATTTATTTACTATTATTTAGTTTCATCGTGTTCTCTTGATCTATTTCATATAATTTTCTTGTTATTTATAGGTATCACATTATTCAAGAATTTGGCTTATTTAAATTTTCATTCTTATGTATAAAAATATTTTACAATTATTATCCTTTTATTTTCATTTATAAAGTATACTAATATTAACAATAATAATATTAGTAATAATAATAATGATGATAATAAAGTAATATGCTAGTAATACTAATATTATTTTTCATAATAAGTATATTAAATAGTAGTAATCTTAATGAGGACGACGACGACGACGACAATGACGACGACGACGACGACGACAACAATAATAATAATAATAATAATAATAATAATAATAATATTGATTATAATGCTAATAATAATCATTAGTGTAAACCCCCAAATTTTCGGAATCAGTTTAGCATAAAACCCTAAACCGGAAGTCAAACGGAACCCTAAAGGTCAACAAAATCCTAGTTTACCGTATCAAACTAAATCCGGCATTGCCGTTTTCTTTGGCCCTAGAAAACGAAGTTGGGATAATTAGCTAAAATAGTTCGTAATAACCATAGGTTTTATAAACATTTCAGTTTCGTGAAATTCGGGTGTCCTTCGAACCCGATCGGACACAGTTCTCGAAAAACGTGTCCGGAAGCCAGGAATAGTAAAAATATTCCGAATACACCGTTAGACTCGTAAAAATATAAGTTTTCCAAAAATATCAGTTTCGTAATTTTTCTGTAAGTAAAAATAACAGATATAGCTATTATACGAGTATTTTCTTACTACCGGTACTTTAATTGTCATATCTACTTTACATTACACTATTCATTACTATTCTACACTATTATTTTATCTCTACTTTTTCTTACACATATTCTTACACTCTACATAACCTATAATCTTAACTTTTTACCTTTCCCATAACTTTATATCACATCTACTTTACATATTACATCTTTTATTTTTATCAAAAGTCAAAAATAAATCACTCCCCCTCTCTATCCCCACATGGCCGGCGCCCCCTCCTCTCTCTTCCCCCTCAATTTGTTTTAACTTAAAATGGCCATAACTTGCTCATTTTAACTCGGAATTTTGCGTATAATATACCGTTTTCTACCTACTCGAAAGATCTACGCATTTCTAAACTTATTTTCATAAAACTAGTCGTTTGGGTTCCGAAAAGATAGCGACCAGATTTGCCACGAATTTGCAAACACTTGTTTTCCTTCTTGTAAACAAAGCTCATTTGAAAAGATAAATATTTCAATTATTTTGTAAACTTTTGAAAGGTATATATATATTTTATGTAATGACTCATAACAAATGTATGAAGTAAATGAAGTTGTCTCAACTTATAAAAATAAGGTTTTAAAAGACTTTGAACTTGAGATTCTATTGAATATTTATTTTACTTTTGAAAGATCTTGAGTTATTGAGATGAATATTCTTTTTCTAAATTTAATCTCTTGTAATTTCTTTAAATTCCTAAGGTGGTTTTATTTTCAAACTTGGATTCAAAAGTAATAAAATGACAATTTTTGTTTCTTGTAATGATTCCAAAAGAATATTCTTGATGAAAGATAAGTTTTCATAAAACCTTTTGTTTATGTAAGAAAAATCATTCCAAGCATGTTCATGGTTTTTAGAAATCTATTTCCTATTTTATTTAAAAGAACTTTAGTTTTAAGAAAACACTTCTCATTATTTTTGTTGAGACAAAAACATTATGTTCATGCATGAATATGAATCATAACTATAGAAATATAAAGGAACATAATAACTTGAAAGCTTAAGTAAATAATAAAGTAAATCAAGTATTGGGACCTTAGCTTCATCAAGGTACCCCGGGACTAAGAAAAGACTAGTCCCGAAAAGAAAAGAAAAGAATTGTTTTGACTTGATGAGGACAAGTCTAAGACTAGAATGACTAGTCTTAAAATCAACTTGAAATAAATAAATTGCATGAAGTAAATAAATTGCATGAAAGATAAATAAATTGCAAGACTGAGCTTATATGCTCTAAATAGTATATATAGCTATATAGATATATTAGATAGTAATAACATAAAGGAAATATAAGAACATAAAGGAACATAAAGAATTGATTTATGAACAAAAACAAAGTATGAACTATTGTTGCTTTCTTAACCTTTATGGTTTTAGAAAACACACACTAAGCTCATACTAAGTAGATGAACATGAAGAATTCTTGAGAAATTACCTAAAGAAAAAGAAGAGAACTCTAGAAGACTTCTTGAAAGAACTCTTGAAGAATTGAGAGAGATTTTGTAGAGTAACTTTAGAGAAGAAGTGGTGTGAAAGAAGTGAAGGTATGAGGGGTATTTATAGGAAAATGTGGGAGATAATTTGTGTTAATTAAATAATTGAAAATAAAACAATTGAGGCATGGGGGGGGGGCCGCTATTTGGGGAAGAGAGGGAAAAATTAATTTTTTTTTGTTTTTGTTAATTAAAAGTAAGAAATGAAAGATGTGAAATTGTATTGGAAATGAAAATGTGTAAGAAATAGGTGTATAGGTTGTAAGAAAAAGTAGAGATAGATGAATAGTGTAGAATAGTAGAAAATAGTGTAATGTAAAAGTAGACATGACAATTAAATACCGGTAGTAAGAAAATACGCGTATAAAAGCGATATCTGATATTTTAGCTACCGAAAAATTACGAAATTGATATTTTTGGAAATCTCATATTTTTACGAGTCTAACGGTATATTCGGAATATTTTTCCTATTCCGGGCTTCCGGACACGTTTTTCAAGAACTATGTCCGATCGGGTTCAAAGGACACTCGAATTTTGAAAAACTGATATTTTTATAAAACCTATAGCTATTACGAACTATTAAACTAATTTTTCCAACTTCGTTTTCTAGGGCTTGAGAAAACGGCAATGCCGGACTTAAGCGGTTACGGTAAACTAGGGTTTGGTTGACTCTGGAAATCCGGTTGACTTCCGATTAGGGTTTAAACTATAATTCGGATCCAAAAATTTCGGGGATTTACAACCTACCCCCCTTAAAGAAAGTTTTGTCCTCAAAACTTGAAATTTGCAACTTGAAATTCGTACCTGATTCTTCAAAGAGATTTGGATATTTCTTTCGGATCTCATCCTCGGCTTCCCAAGTAGCCTCTTCTCGCGAATGATTCCTCCATAACACCTTGACATATCGGATTTCCTTGTTTCTCAGCTTTTGAACCTTTTGATCCAGAATTTGAACTGGGTGCTCCTCATAAGTCAAGTTCTCTTTCAGCCTGACTGGTTCAAGCTCCACAATCCGATCAGGGTCGGGGATATGCTTTCTTAGTACTGAGACATGGAAGACATTATGTACTCCCGACAGGTTTGGTGGTAATGCCAAGCGATAAGCCAAATCTCCTACTCGTTCGAGGATTTCGAAAGGTCCGATATACCTTGGGCTTAGCTTTCCTCGAGCCCGTACACGATGAATACTCTTTATCGGATTCACTTTCAGATACACATGATCACCAACGTTAAACTCAAGGATCCGTCGTTTTTTATCTGCCCAACTTTTCTGTCTATCTTGGGCCTCTTTCATCCTTTGCTGAATAATCCTGACTTTATCTGAGGCGTCTTGGATGAGATCTGGTCCAATTGTTAACTTTTCCACATCATCCCAAAATAGAGGCGATCTACACCTTCTTCCATACAAAGCTTCGTACGGTGGCATCTTAATTGTTGAATGATAGCTGTTGTTGTAAGCAAACTCTACCAAAGGTAGGTGTACTTCCCAGCTTCCTTTGAATTCCATAACACAAGCTCTTAACATGTCTTCCAAGGTCTGGATAGTTCGCTCTGATTGTCCATCAGTTTGTGGATGGTAAGCCGTACTGAAATGTAACTTGGTCCCCATACACTTCTGAAGGCTCGTCCAGAATTTTGACACGAATCGAGGATCCCGATCCGATACAATCCCTGCTGGAACTCCATGCAGTCTCACAATCTCCCTTACATATAGCCGGGCCAACTTTTCCATCGAGTAGGTCATGTTGATGGGGATGAAGTGTGCTGACTTGGTGAGTCGATCCACAATTACCCATATAGCATCATATCCGGCTGCTGTTCGGGGCAATCCACATACGAAATCCATGGTAATTTGGTCCCATTTCCATTCTGGTATGGCCAATGGTTTCAAAAGTCCTCCTGGCCTTTGGTGTTCAATCTTTACTTGTTGACATATGGGACACTTCATTACGAATTCAGCTACGTCCTTTTTCATACCATTCCACCAAAAGCGACTCTTAAGGTCTTGGTACATCTTGGTACCACCGGGGTGCATGGTATATCCCGAGTTGTGCCTCACTCATAATTTCCTTTTTCATCTCCTCATCATTCGGTACACATAATCTCCCTTTCATTCTTACTACATCCTCCTCATCTATCTCAAAATCATCATACTTCC
Organism: Combretum micranthum; assembly: GCA_024138025.1. Lineage (NCBI taxonomy): Eukaryota > Viridiplantae > Streptophyta > Magnoliopsida > Myrtales > Combretaceae > Combretum > Combretum micranthum. The sequence goes on along the minus strand of JAMXBD010002081.1, from coordinate 405 downwards.
TCCTTGTATCTCACTTTTCAACTTTTGTATGACTTCATCATATCGCTGAGATTCTTTGATTCTTTCTATCAGAGTTGGCTCCATTACCAAATGGGAAATTTCTATTTCCGCACTTTGCCCCACAAATTCGATGCTCAATCTCTCGAATTCCTTTATAAGTTCTTTTTGAGTTGTGAGCATGGCTGCAACTTCTCCATGGTTCTTCCGACTCAAAGCGTCTGCTACCGCATTCACTCTTCCAGGGCAATAATTTATTCCAAGATCATAGTCTTTGATCAACTCCAACCATCTCCTTTGCCTCATATTCAATTCCTTTTGTGTAATAAATACTTGAGGCTCTTATGGTCCGTATAAATCTCGCATCTCTGTCCATATAGGTAGTGCCTCCAAAGCTTGAGAGCAAAG